>CAIGQV010019070.1:20925888-20937701 GCA_903798115.1 Danio jaintianensis | reverse complement strand
TAAAAAATGAAATATAAAAATAGTACTGTCCTCTCATAGGATTAGCATGTAATCAGGAAACTCCTACAAATACATTTTCAGTAAGGACAGGTACAAAAATAGCTGTCCATGCTTTTTCTGCACTACATTCTCTGTGTTTGTTTAGTAAATATTACTGTGCACCAAAACGATGTTAGTAAATCTGGTCCTCTGCATACTATTTCACATTTTCACTATTTTCATGTTTTGTCCATACCACAGCACACAGTAAACTAAAGTTCAGTCTTGCACATGCCTGTGTTTCTGTTTGTAATCCCTCTGCCCTAAACCTTTATACAGTGCTGTTTGAGAATCCTCCTCATGCTGTTTGTTGTTGCGTTGCATCTGTAGGCTTTGCCTGGCCTGGGTTTGTTGTTGTTTGTCCTCTTTATTTTCATCTCTTCTCTTTTCGCACGTTTTCTCCACCTACCTGCCTCTGCCCTCCTCATGAGCCCAGTGTGCTCTGCGTCAGCTACGGCTCTTTCATGTCCGCTCTCATAGCCCACATTAATATCACAGTCCACAGTCACAGCACAGTCATACATGTGCGCGAATGTCACTTTGCTTAATCACGCTGAGATGAAAACCCCGCGGATCAGTTCTGTAAAGGAAGCCGCTCTTTCAGTGAGGGAAATAATAGGCGTCATGGGCTGATGAGGAGACGTGACGTGCAGTCATGCAGTCGGGGTAAACAGGGCCTCCTCGGGTGCACGGCCATGATTGTGTTGTGAAGTATGCAGAGTTTGTTGTGTACAGGGAAGAGAAGTGATTATCACATGTCTTGTCATTTCCGTCATGCATGATGGCGAGCTGTTGGAGGCCACGTTTGAAATCCCAGGCTTCAGTAAATTTTTGTGAGTTTTTATTATTATCTGAATATATACATGGGTGGAAATCTGAATGCTAGAATGGCATCCACAGAGTTCATAAATATGAATTTAAAATTGAAGTTGGACATTTGAATGATAGGATGATTCATTTATGCTAATTGCAAAAGAAAAAGGAAAAAAAAAACACTAAAGTAGAAAGCTTAATGATTAAAATATCATGATCAAAACATAATAACATTATCTTAAAAATATCTTATAGATAAATAGATAGATTCACATTCAGATAGATAGACATTCTTCATGTTTAATTGCTTTAAAAAATAATTATACTAATGCCGTCTTTGTAGTTTTTATGTTTCATTTACGTCTTCTATATATTAATTATCTTTTTTTTTTAATTAAATTAAATCTATTCTTCATCATTAGAAGAATGTTTAATTGCTTTAAAAACAAATCATACTGTTACTGTACAGGTAGTTTTAATATATAATATAAACAGAGAAAAAAAAAGATATTAACCACAGTTTTTTCAGAAATAATAGTTGGATATATATATAAATGGATATATGGATATATGGATGTTTAATTGTAATTAATCAAGCCAGTGCTGCATGTAAAGCTTTCAGTACATTTAACATATTCAGTATACAAATAACCTTTTAGTAAGCATATAAATACCATAAATATTTTATAGTGATTTAGAGGTGTTTAATTGTTTAAAAAATGAATCATACCATTACTGTAGATTTTTGTCATTAACATGTTTCATGATACTTTGACATGATCATTTTATACTGTACAAACTGTATATTATATCCCCATTCCAAACCCCTTACAAGATTTTCAGTGTTTTCCTCAATGGGACCAAAACAAAAATATCACAGGTATTTCTGTACGTACTGTACATATGAAGGCCTTTGGTCCCCATGATGTTCAGAATACCATGCATACACATATATAGACTTGATTTTTTTTGTCTGTTTTTTGGTTTATTTGCTCTGTCATTCCAGCACAGTGCTGTTTTATGTGTGAGGCGCACTATCCATTGAAGCCTCTGCATACTTCATTTTAATTGAGGTTTCTTTACCGGTGTCAAACAGCACACCCTCCTTTTACTTCTGTCACTGCTACGCCAGACATTTAGCCTTTCATTCTCACAGTTTATGCTTTCACACCCCAAGTGCACTTTTCTCTTTTTTGATAAGTGTTTTATTTTCCATCCCTAACTGTGTAGCCTAGCAACAGGCAGCAGGCAACAGTTCAAGGCCTAAATATGGATTTCTATGGAGGAGGAGCAAATGCCATGCTGAAGTACACTTAGTAATTTAAACATCTCAGGAACCAAACATCTTTTGCAGTACCTGCCTCTACAATTTGTTTAGTTCATTTCCCAGGAAAAGCCCGAGGGCTCAACAAGCGCTTGCTTTAGACAGGCTTTTGTCCTGTGTTTAATACTCACAAAAAGATGGAGGTTGTTTTGGGTTTTTTTGCCCCAGAGAGACCAATCACCTGTGCTCTGAGGACACCGGCTTCAACCAGACAGATAGATCAAATCCCCGGTGCTTTTACAAAAACCCAATTCTGGGACCTCACCGCACAGCTTCTGCTCCTGCTGTCTATTTCGAGTCCGGGCAGATTTCCTACAGATAGGGATTTAGATCCCTCAGGTGAGGCGGAAGCTAATTTCTAGACAGGAAAGGTGTGATTTTGAGATATGTTGATGATGGATAATGGCAAACCGTAGGTAAACAGTTTTTTTTTCTCTCCAGTTATGTTTTCTTTTTATAACAGTCCAGATTGCGAGTCGTTACTGACACATGGGTCTGATTAGCAGGATTTTCTATGCCAATTCAGTATATTCACAGTTTTTTTTTCCCCCTCTATGCTTTTCAGCTGAGGTTGGCCTGCAGGTAGCTGTGTTTGGTAGCAGATGTTTGGGTGTCATGCATTTCATTTACTGTAGTATTTCAGGCAATTAAAAAAAAAAAAACTGAAGATTGTACAGTATATCTAGTTAATACATTGTGTGCACAGTCTTTACATGGTGTATGGTTTTAATCTATTTGGAACGTTTTTAAAAGCCCTCAGGAGGTAATTTCTGCTCATAAAGCTAACATGCATCTTGGGATTTTGCAAGTACAGTCCTCTTGGGAGACTTTAAGATATTACTCATATGTAATGGTAAAGGGATTTGTTAAAACATATTTAATATGGCTGGGTATTGATTCAGATGCCCTGATTCGATTCGATTTCGATTCACAAGCTTTCAGTTCAATTTGTTTTGATTCTTGATTCAATTCTCGATTCAATTCTTTATTCAATGAATACAGATTTAATTCAAACAGTACTGATTTTTCAAAAACGGATCATTTTTCATTCATTTTCTTTTCGCCTTAGTCCCTTAATTAATCTGGGGTTGCCACCGCGGAATGAACTGCCAACTTATCCAGCATATGTTTTACCATCACTGGGAAACATCCATACACACTCATTGACACACATACACTAAGGACAATTTAGCCTACCCAATTCACCTATAGCGCATGTCTTTGGACTTGTGGGGGAAACCGGAGCACCCGGAGGAAACCCACGCCAACACGGGGAGAACATGCAAACTCCATACAGAAACGCCAACTGACCCAGCCGAGGCTCTAACCAGCGACCTTCTTGCTGTGAGGCGAACGTGCTACCCACTGCGCCACTGTGCAGCCCCTGATCATTTTACAAATGGTAAATTAATAAAAACAATTTAAGAACCACAGACTTGATTTTAAAAACTATTGCACATTAAACAAACAACAAAACCCTCCTCCTCAATAGGCTAATGTAAAAATGTGAGAGTATAGGAACTCATTCATTTTCCTTCAGCTTAGTCCCTTTTTTATCAGGGGTCGCCACAGCGCAATGAAACGCCAACTATTCCGGCATATGTTTTACGCAGCGGATGCCCTTCCAGCCACAACCCAGTACTGGGAAACACCCATACACTCTCACATTCACACATGCACTCATACACTAATTTTGTTTACCCAATTCACCTATACTGCATGTCTTTGGATTGTGGGGGAAAGCGGAGCACCCGGAGGAAACCCACGTGAACCCATGCAAGATTATGCAAACTCCACACAGAAATACCAACTGGCCCAGCCGGGACTCGAACTAGCAACCTTTTTGCTGTGAGGCAACAGTGCTAACCACTGAGCCACCGTGCCCCAGTATAGGAACTATACAGCTCAATAAAGTTAGCCGATTTTCAGGTGCTGCGTAATATCATTGCGACTGCTGCGCGTAATGGCATTAAAGTTCCTTGATTATTATGGCAGAACGAGAGCATAGTTCCTAGACATATCAGCCTAGAAAGTAGCAATTTTTCATTTACCGTCACTCTGATTATACAGAAGAATCAAACTTTAAATAGGAAAAATATCAAACTTGTATATTAAAGAGATATTGAAGGTTATTTTTGAGCGATATGCTAATGGTCTAATCCGATTAAATGATCTATGCTAAGATAAGCTAAAATTGCTCCCGTCAGACCCAGAGATCGTCTGAATGGATTAAAAAATGGTAAAACTCAACTGTTTAACACTAGGGGAGTTGTAAAATGAGTGTTCCTTTAAGGCTTATTCATAAATTTCATTTGACAGTCTAGTCAATGATGAGATTTCTTGTCAATATTTAACCACATTTTTCAGTAATACTTAAATTTGTATTGAAGTTTTGAATGATCATTTATCATGATTTATTTGAATGATTTATTTTACTCTTACTTATTTATGTGTCAAACATATTGGATGTGGACACCCCTTTGTTTCAGTTAATACATATTCAACTAAAGCAGTAACACAGGTTGATACACATTTTACAGACATATTTCATCATTTCAAACCCCCTTTTTTCCCCTCACACAGCTGTAAAAAAATAAGAGAGCAAATGCCTTAGTGTTCCTCTAAGAAATCCAATCCAGATAGCAATGTCTGTGAGTGCAGGTATATTATTTTTTTATGTTTTCATTACTCATTTTGACCTTCATTGAGTGCTGTAACTAAAGCTAAATTTCTCCCTGCGCTGCCTGGTGCACCTTCATTATGGATTTATACCGTCTTGCCAACTTTCTGGGTAAAATAACAGTTGGTGGTTGAAGCACTGCTGGCATCCCACCCGATTTTAAAAGAGAATGAAATCATGAAGAGATTCCAGTCACGAATCCAGCAATCTAGTAGCAGCATCACATCAGGTATGATCCTTGCCCTCATTAATTTCTTCCTTTACTGATACACACATATTATTATTATTATTATTATTATTATTATTATTATTATTATTATTGAAACACATATATGTTTAGTTTAGTCAAGTGGGTTGGCAACAAGCACATGATAATTGTTGAAATCTAATTTACCACAGTACTGTACATGGTATCACAGACGTCCTCTGTTAAATATTATAATTTACAGATGTTTAGAAAATAGCATTTTCAGACTTATCAGACTTTATAGCTCAACAATTGATTAAAAGTAAAGTTCACCCAAAAATGAACGTTTACTCACTATTTACTCACCCTCGAGTGAGTACTTATGATTTTCTTTATTCTGTTTAACACAAAAATATTATATTTTAAAGCTAAAAAACTTCCAGCAGCAAAACAAATACTGTGAAAGTCAACGGTTACAGATTTATGGTTACAGATTTATTTTCATTATACAGTAAATAGGGAGTAAACTGTCATTTTTGGTGAACTATCCTTTTAAGATAAGTGATTTAATTAGGTTGAATCAGTTTAGGATTCATTGGAATGAACGCTGGGTTCCACACAGTTCATTCATGTTGTCAGAACACAAATTGATTAGGTTAACATAACATATGTAAGCGGATTGAACATAAAACAATTAAGTTGTCACACAAAAAATAGCAGGAATTGTGTTGTTTCAGCTTATTTTAAATAAGTAGTTTGAACAAGCAGAAACAAACTATTTTTTGAATGTCATACATGACAAATTTTAGAATTGAATAATTCATTAGAATGAATTATAAGACTTCTTTTAAGAATTTCGATTAAATAATTTTAAGGCTTCAGACAATATATATATATATATATTGTTTTGTTTTTAGTAAAAAAAAATAATTGAAAGATGAATCAAAATGTCTAGAACTTCGTATGAGAAAACAGGAAAACAGGAAATAAGTGAGTGAGTCCATGATTCATTAAAATAAACCAGGATTTCCAGCACAAGTTATAGATGAATCACTTGATTCGTTTGAATAAATCAAACATTCCAGAACTACAATGAGAAATCTTAAAATGAATCAGATCTTTCAGTTCACCTGATTCATTAAAATGATGAGGCTTACTAGCATTACATATTTATGATATAGCTTAAGATGAATGAAACTTTCTAGAACTATGAAGAGGAAGTGATAGATTTGATTCTGACCTATAACTAATAACTAGGATCCGTTTTTTGTCTTTAAAGCCATATTAGATGCAGCCGAGTCCCTTCTGTCAATGCGTCTTAATCAAAGCGCAGTTTGGCGTTTTCTCGGGTGATTAATTTTCAGTGAAACTTGTTCCGCCGTTACAAACAGGTTGCGACCATTTGAGCTCCCATTTAGCGGTGCGCTTTTAATTACGCCAGTCTGCCGAGGGGGAGCAGCAAGCCGAGCGGCGGAGGCCACAACCGTCTGCAAGCCACTCAGACAAGGAGCACATATGCGAGCAAATGAGTGCCGGGTGCAAATGGAGGGAAGATGAGCAATTCATGGCACGGAGTCAAGTCGGTGCGCCCGGATTGTAATTTAGTCCTGTTTGGCAGTGTTCACCTGAGTGCCAGCACAGCTTACAGCCCCATCATCTCCCATGAGATCCCATCATGACTCAAGAGCGCACAAGTCCTCTTCACATTCCCCTCGTATAACACTTATTTGTTTATGTGTTCATTTAGGTCTTTGCTCTCTGTCAAGAGTAATTTCGCAGTCTGGTGAAATGCGCTGCGGTTTAAGCATTAGGAGTGCAGTCGTGGAGATGGTGAACGTAGTTTGATGGAGTTGCTTGTTACTACGAAATGACTGCTAAATTGTCAAGAAAGAAGAGGAGATGGATCTAGGGAGATTTTGGTTGGTGTTTATCTCACCAATTTCTGCGTGAATTATATTGTTGCTTTAGTGATGGATTGTTTGTTGGAGGTCACCTTGACAAGAAAGCCTCTGCTCTGAACAATAAAGTCATGTGAATGGTGTGGTTTAGATGGAAGTCCGCCATTTTACATGTGTATTTCCAAATGCAAAAGGATATTCATTGGGAAAAATGTATTGGATGCCAACTCAAACTGGGGGCATTTAAAAGAACAAAACTTCCAAAAAGTTAAATACACACATAAATATGCAACACACACTCATTGTAGATACGTACCCTGTCTACATTTCTGGGGAGCGTGAATTATGTAACCAGAGGTACATCTGGCTGCATTTAATCTTTAAAATGCATGTTATGAATGTATGACGCCTCCGGCGGCTTCTGTTCCTTTTTGCGCTACCAGCTGACTGCTTACCTCCATATGGACATCTTTTCTGGTGTTACCAGTTTGCCCAGTAGCTCACCGCGTACGGCAGACTTGGGACGCGGAGCGGAGTTGACCGTGACAATGGGGTTTGAGTCCAGCGAAGAACAGTTCCAGAAACCAGGTAAAACAAAAGCAAAGCAAAGAAAATAAAATAAAATAAATAAATAAATAAACAACAGGCTGAAAATGTGGTTCTATCACGCGGCATTGACAGCTTTTCTTTTTCTAGATTGCTTTTGAAAACAGTATCAGTTGAGTTTAGGGAAGGGGTGGGTGGGTGGGTCAATCAGTCAGTCAACAGCAAGCTGGCCTGGTCGGCTGAAGTGTATATTGCGCCCTCTGGTGGATTTATGCCAGAAGGGGACGTGCGAGAGAAATTTAAGATCATCAAAAAGCATACACAGCGGCCTCTGGTGGATTTGCAAAAACAAAAACTGTGAGCAGACGTACCTCTAGTTACGTATTTCAATGTCCCCAGAAAGGTAGACCTGGGTACATTTCCGCCATAAGCCTGAGTTGTAAATTTGTGTTAGCTATTCTGAATGCAACGCCAGAAGAGTTTTTACTTGTAATGATACATTGTGAAAAATATGACAAAAAAATACAACAACATTTTTTTTTTTATGTTACTTTAACTTATTTAATCAGGTTAATTAGGTTTTAACTAAATGTATAAATTTTTGCAAGTTTTAACATTATATTTTAGTCAGTTTTATTGATGTAAGTTAAGATGACCAGAAACATTCATTTGATTCCACGAAAAAATTAAGGCTACATTATATTTTGCACAGTGTATGTTTAATATATGTGCATTTAAATGTCAGCAAGGCATGCTGAATATGCCTTTTATGAAAATCCCTTTTGCAAGCAAAGTTTTATAATAAATAAACTTTTTGTGTGTGTGGCTACAAGTGGAATGACTTTTTCCCTAGTGAAACAAAAAAACAAGAGTTATTATGAAAATGTCAAATCTGTTTTGGCTTTCCATATGATAGAAATGCATTAGCTGTCAAGTTTAGTCGCAATTTTGTTTGGAAACTGTCTGCTTTAATGTTCAATCAATTGTGTTTTTTACAAAATAAAACTTGAAAATATGGGGGAAATAATGTTCATTGTTATACTGTTATACTTTTTTTTTCTTTTTTTCTAGTCCAAGAAGCATTTTCTTGACAAGCCAAAAATATTGTCTTGTTTATAATAATAAATAGATGTATTATATTATTATGTCTTATTATATAAAAATAAATACTAAGATATAATAAGTCAAAATTAAGTGAGTTTTTCCTTAAAAAAGCTAAATAATCTGCCAATGGGGTAAGCAAATTAGTTGTTTTTGCTTTGAAATAAGATTATTTTGCTTAACCCATTGTCGGATTATTGTGCTTGTATTTAAAAAGCATTTTTTTTTGTAGTGTAGATGTCAACATGAATCAGCATACTTTTTCAGGCCTCTACTGTACTTAAATTCTATAAAATATTTTTATACATTTTTAGTCAAATCTAATAGGTATTTTAAAATCAAGTCAAATTATTCTTGTTGCAAATAAACTTGACAAGTTATTTTTGGTATTACTGTATGGCTACTCTGAATGACATCTTTGTGAGTGTCTTCTGTAAATCAGGGGAACAAATGAATGAAAGCAATTACATTTTGCTCAAAAGAAAATAATTAAATCCAGGTGGGCTTTAACTAGCAATAATTTGTTACCTGCTTCAGTTACAAAATGTGTACGGGTCAATTAGCCTTACCAAGCCCAGACGGCACAATATTTAAAAAAATCTTGATAATTTAATCACAATATTATGAGCAATATTTTGTTTAAATGTACCGAACACACTTTATTTTAACATATTAACAAACCATTACCTAAGACTATTTGTAACTGTAGCTCAATAAACTAATAATTAGTTGCTTATTAATTAAGGGTGTAGTTGGGTTTAGGTATTGTAAGATGTAGAGATGTAGAGATGAGATCTCTATGAGAAGAGATGTAGAATAACATCATACCTTTTAACTGCTAATAAAGAGTTAATATCCTAATAATAGGCAGGTAATAATCCAGTCATTAATATTGTGAATTGTTACTGAAACAAACGTGTTACCAGTTTACTTAATAGTAGAGTTGAATGGCTTCAAAATACTGTTGATGCAGCTTTATTTTTGTTCAGAAGTTCAGCAGTTACGCATCTTAAAACATTAATTTCAACACTTATGTCTGCAAATGTTACAAAAGAGCCTTTCTGAATTAGTAAAAGCTGTACAAAATGCACACATTGAGTGTTTTCTTAAGAACACTGGTGTCTGATTTAGTTCAATCAAGTAGCACATTTATCAGTTTATCAGGACAAAAGAAATGAAGAGATTCTAACAATTAAAAGATCAAACTATTTATATAGGAATATATTCAGGTCAAAATCATGTCTCATTGAAGTATATAAATGTAGTCATTTTGTAGAGGTGAATAATAAACTAAAACAGCATCAAAGCACTGCTTTGTATTGACAACCTTCTTCTACACTTTATTTGGCACATCTCTGCGCTCCATTCGAGTGAGCGAAGAGGGATTTCATCAGTTATTGGTGAAGTTTTTTATTTTTTGTTGTTGTGGAAGAGATTCCCGCAGAAGTGTCTATAGCCTCCAGAGGGAACGCAACTGCAGAGGAATCAATGGAGGATGAATGTACTCATCGCTCTCCTGTGACAATGTCAGTGTCAATGTTTAGTTCCCTTTCTATCACTCTACTGTCAGAATCGTGCCATAATAAAACACTACTCGCACGGCACATCAATGAGAAATGACACTTTATTCCATGACACAGACCACCGCATTCTGCAGCTGGGATGAATCAAGCGTTATCTGAAATCATACCAAAACTGACAGAATTGTTTCAAGCATTAGCCGATGTGAGATTAACCATTTTTTTCCCTCTCTCTCTGCATTGTGAATGTGAGAAGAGGAGCGCTTAACTCTTTGCCGTGTGCCATTGTCTTGCTTTGTTTGAGAGGTAATTGTGTGTTAATGAGATGAACCCATGAGAGAGATTTCAAAAGCAAATTGAGTTGAGCAGGTGTTTGTTGTCTTGCATGTGCTTCAGTGTTTTAGATAATTAGAATTGCATTGTATTCCAAAATATTCACCCATTCGGTTTTGTCTTTTTAATTTAGCTCAATTGCAAACCGTAAACTAATCTTTGCAGCATAATGACAAGCAAATAACGTACACTTGTGTTCACGAGCGCTTCTGCGGATCAATTTTGTGTTTCCCTGAATTAACGTCAGCTTTGGAGAAGCCACTCGCAAATTGCAGCTTGTCAAACTGCAAACTACTCATAATTTCAAGTAGTTCAGCTAAAGTCAAGCTACTCCTTTGAAACAGAAGTTACTTCACTAGTTACCAAAAAGTAATTGTACTAAAGCTACAAGACAACTCATTTTAGATGATATAATGATACATTTTTTTTTTTTTTTTTTTTTCGAAACTATATCAGTTCAAATATATACTGTCTGGCAGTACAGTAATAGTATGTAATGCTGTAGTAATGGCAGTAATACATAGAAATGCAGAAACAAATAAAACTAGAAAACAGCTGAGTGCAAACAAACACACAGATGATTAGAGGCATTTAATAAATGGTCACACCTTTTTAGCATAGTTCACATAGCTTCTAGCAGTTTAGGATGACACAATTTATTGAGAAGACTTGGTTAATTAGAATGAATCAGGCTTTCCAGCACTACATGGGACAATTTGAGATGAACTGATTCATTGGGATGAACTTATTCGTAGAAACAAACAAACAAAACAGTGAGATATGGTTGAATTGATTTAACAGATTGATTCAATTTTTACTTTTGTACTGCTCATAGAACAATTGTATTTCCTGCAATGCATGTCAGAACATTTGGAATGAATTGATTCATTTGGATTAACTGATTCTTCGGAATTAACCAGGATTGCAAACACTTCATATGGATTTCTGAAATCTAGGATGTGTTTAACTTGATTCATTAGAACAAATCAGACCTTCCAAAGCAGCATAATACTTTGTGAATGAGTTGATTTTATTTCATTTATCATAAAGATTCAAATTTTCAAACATTTCACCCAACTCGAATTGATTTCTAGCAATGCATATTAGAGTATTTTGAATAAACTGATTCTTTGGAATTTCCCGGAATTAATAACACTACATTTGATAGAATCTTGGATGGATCTATTCAACTGAATCACTTGATTCATTAGAACAAATCAGCACAGCATAAGATAAATCAGTTGATTTTAATTCATTTGAATGCATCAGAATTTCCAGCACTACCAATGTGAGAGTTTAGGATGGAATTTATTAATTCATGAACATTACTGTAAAAGATCTGGGTGTTATACTAGACAGCAATTTAACCTTT
>CAIGQV010019070.1:20835305-20920888 GCA_903798115.1 Danio jaintianensis | reverse complement strand
AGAGCTATAATGAGCTGCATGCACTGTAGCAAAAGAGCTGAGTTATTATCATCACCCATGTCAACAGTACTAAAGAGAAGCTTTTCACCCAGTAATAATGCATCAGAGTAATGCCAAAATAAAGGTCAGAAATAGAAGGACTTGGTAAAGGTGTGAAGTTCTCCATTACTTGTTGAGACGCTACATAACTTCAACACTTTTTTTAGTCCCTCTGCCAAAGATAGCTCAGCAGGCGGCAAGGTGCCAAAATAAGTCTGGCAGATTTTATCAAAGATGCCACTTCTTTTCATTGTGAAGTAAACGACACGTCTACAGCCTCTCGGTTCAAAGCCTGCGTTTTCTCCTTTTGGTTGTAAAGGACGTGCTCTAGTTGAGCAGTTAAGCGGCGTGAACACGCACGGAAGCGCCTTTCTCTCCCATCAAGGGTTTTTCGCTTTGATTGCACTGCAAAAGGAAATGAAGTATTATTTGAAGGTGACTAATGTTTCCTTGTGATTACAAACCAAGCCAGTTGTGTGCAGCGGCAAGACTCTCGGAGATGCTGAATGACTGCGAGTTTGATGTGAAAAGGCCTCTCACCGACACACTGTAGAAGTCTACAGCTACGGACTCTTGGCATATTTATCATTCCATCTCCACAATGTCTCAAAAAATGTCAGCAGCCATATGCTTTGTGGCATGTCGCGCGCTGCTTTTAAAGCATAATTTGGCAGCGCTTAGCATCCGTCGACTTCACTGCGTCTGAATGTGATTTCACTCACAGAGAGTCGCAGATAGTAGTAAATGTCTTTGTCACCTCTGTGGCCTCCAAGCTCAATTTAGAGACTCTATCAGGAAAACATGCTTTAAAAGCTCCACATGCTCAGGGTCCAATGTTTGTTTGGAAAGGTCTCCCTTTGTACCCCGGGACTGTGGTCTCTTTCTCAGCCGAATCTGAATGAGTTTATGTTTAACCTCTTCTTAATGTTTTTTTTTTTCTCTTTCTTCAGCGTCTTTCAGAAGCTAAGTCAAAATGTCGTGCGATTTACGTTTTTCAGCTACATTGTTTCTTCTATGGTGTCCTTGGGTGAGCTCTGATTTGCTTAAAAAGAAATTTCCGATTTCATTTCATCAGTGTGGCTTTCCGAGACAAAACTCTGGGGAATGACCTCAAATCTTGATTTAAAAATCCAATAAAAAGCGGGTCGGCGAACAGATTTGCGAGCTCTGTTCCTGAAGATTTCCCTGATTACTTTTTGAAGTGCCTTTTAGCCGGAAATAGACAGAAGAATATACATATTGGGCCGTCATGCGTGAGTGTGATGTCCTCACGAGTGTTTCGGCCGTTCCCGTTGGTCCGCAGCTGCTGCAATGACACTGGCCTGCGGTTTAATTAGTCACTTCAGCACAGATGCAGAATGAGACTCATAAAACATGAGCTCTCGGGCCCTGCAGCAGTGCATAAGTCTTCCCCCTGCTTCACCCAGCTGTAAATCAAGCAAAAGTCCTCTTTATTTCCCAATAAATCCCATCCACATCCCACCGCCTGCTTAACACAAGCGCACTTTGTAAAACCCACCATGTGCTGTTTAATGCAGGCGTGTGGTTCGTCAATGAAGTTCAGAAAAGGCATTACAAAATAGTGGCCGACTGGTGGTCGGGAAGTCATAAAAATTAAAATACGGTTGTTGACGTCTTAAACATATACCACTGAAAGTTTGGCATATTTTAGTTTTAAGTCATGCTTACCAGGCTGCATTTATTTTTATTTAAAATACAGAACATACGGTTATGCTATTTAAAATATTTTTCATTATTATTATTTACAATAAATACAATATAAAGGGATTGATCACCCAAAACTGAAAACTCTTTAATCATCATTCACTCATTCACTCGTCACAAACCTGTTTGAGTTTTTCTTCTGTTGACACAAAAGAAGTTATTTTGAAAAATGTTAGCAACCTGTAACCATAGTAGGAAAAACAAACACTATAAAAGTCAATGGTTACAAGTTTCCAACATTTTTTCTAAATAAAAAGGAAACTCATAAACGTTTGAAACCACTTGAGGATGAGTAAATAGTGAGTAAATTTTCATTTTTGGGTGAACTATCTCTTTAAAGTTTAATTTATTCCTGTGATGGTAAAGCTGAATTTTCAGAAGCCATTTTGTTGCGTTCATTCAATGTCGTAATTACCGTAATTTCCTCAGACTTGGAATAGCTGTTTTTTTGGTAAAACACAATGGTCACATGGTACAAATTGTTGCTTTCCAATTTGTACTTTCCAGTTTACAAGTATAATTACGAGTTCTCCAAGGACATTAATGCTTTTTAGATGTTACAATTTTTTATTACAGTAATTACGACATGACATGTGCGCACATTCAGTATTACATGATCTTCAGAATTCACCTAAATATTTTTAAAACAGAGATCTTTTTTGTAACATCAAACATGTGTTTACTTTTATTTTCATTTAAATAAAATGCATTTTGCTGAATAAAAGTATTAATTTCTTAAAAATACAAATATGAACATTATATTATATTAAATTATATTATATCATATTATATTGTATAAATTACAAATTTGAAAACATGTTTGTAGCTTACAAAACAAAACCCCTGAAAATGTTAACTGCTCTCTTATTTTTTATAGGTTAAATCATTTCACTCTGTATGACTTCCTTTTAAAAACATAAAAAATTCTTAATTATAATTTTGACAGGCAGTGCATGATCCTACTCATATCCTGATTATCCCAACTACAGTTTGTAAACCCTGCCACGTGCCATTTAACACATGCACATATAGACCTGCTCTTCACTAAATAACATAACAGCAGCTGATTGGCTGTTATGAGAACACTCTCTTGCGGACATCTTAAATGCACGTTTTTTTACACGTACGCGTTATATTCACCGAAAATTGCATTCCCTCCAAAATTTCCTGTCGCAGGCTAAGATATCCGTGCCCCTGGACAGCTAATTTATCAGCGGGTGTCAGGCAGGAGGCAGCAGGGGGAGGAGAGGAGGAGCGGAGAGCAGGAGGAGGTGGAGAACAGGAGCTTTGCGAAGAGAATGCAATGTGACAGAGCTTCTCTCCGCTCTGTTCATTCCTAGTCTCATGCTAATTAGCACTGGGAACAGACTGCCAGAGCCACGAGAGGAGCCTCTGGTGCAACATGATGCAATGCAGGGCTTCCCTGTCCTATATCAATGCACAAACCACTGTGGCTCATATCAAAGCTGCATCTTGCTGGGCTGGATCTGCTGGTTTGCTGCAGGTGGAAACAGGTCTATCAAAAGAGCTTGTTTGCATGGTGTCAACCAAGCAACATCTTGGTTTCAGCTAAAAAAAAAAAAAAAGATTGGAGAAATGGAGTGGCCCTCTTAATGCTCTGACCTTAACCCAATTGAAAACTTTTGAGGTGACATTACAAATGCAGTTTCTGAAGCAAAACCCAAAATTTACAGGAACTGTTAGATGTATGATGAAATACTAATTACTGGGTGCCAGAAGTTGGTTGACTTGATGGAACACAAATGTGCAGCAGTTATCAAAAACAATGGCTATTTAATAGGGGTGTGACAAGATCTCGTATGACGAGATCTCACGAGAGTAAATCGCGATGAGATTTCTCATCGAGGTGAAAAGTTGTCTTATGAGTTGTGATCAAGCGGAAGCCTCCCGCTCTCCCTCGTGAAGCTAATACGGAAGTAACTGGAACTGCAATTCATCGAAATTCCGCTAGTCCTGGCTCCATAATAGAGCAAATTTCTATTGAGCCCCCTGTTAAAATGGCCAACTTTACAGCAGAAAGAAAGGTGTTTACAGCCTGGTACAAAGAATGATTTGGGTGTATATAGCTATTACCCTTCATGACAACTGTGAGGGGGGTGAATTTTTTTTATAACTCATCGTTTCGTTTATATTCAGTTATATTAAGTCTGCATAATTAAGGGCGTGGCCACTTGAGTGACAGCTAGGTCTCGCTGGTCGCCGTCACTTCACCTTCCGGCTGATTAGCAGCTGAACTCGGCATATACATCGTATTTTTGTTTTGTTTTATGTGGCTTTACGCAGTCAGTTGCTTTTTGGAATTATTTCCTACAATTATCTATTAATTGTGCTCACAGCCTCACAAACCATTCACGTGGCCTCTATTTCCCAGGTGAGTGAAATTATATACTTTATATATAAACTGCTACGCGTCCAACATAGGCTACAACTGCAGCCTCACACATTATGGTTCATATCCATGCAATGGAATAGCACTTCAGATATGATGAAAGTCATTATCGTCGTAAACACAAATGGAATTAAGACGTGGAGTATTCCTATTTTAGTCGCATTATTGAAGTGCAGATATGTAAACGCTGTAGTCAAACTATTAACACCTTGAAGGACTTTTAGCGACAGGACATACACACACATCTCTAAGCGCGCGTAAACAAACACACACACTCACTGAATGATCTCCTGGAGACTCATCATCACATCATCATCACGGAACGCATGTTTATGCTGTCCGGGAAAAACAGAAATTTAATTGGCGTGCGGTATCAAACTCCATTAAAACAACTCTCTCCTATCAGTCCTTACTTCACATTCGCATGATCGCATCCAGTAGCTCAGAGAGAGTCACGGGGGCATAAATGAAATCTTGCTAAATGAAAGTGAAACTGATTTATTAAATTAAAAATTAAATACAAAAAATTACATATATTTTTTTTAAGTTCAGTGTGTGGAAAGAAGTTTGATTTCTCATGTGAAATTGTACAGGGGAGAAGCCAGTCAGTAGAGTTTATAGCTAAATATTTAGCAGTGTTTGCATGTCCTTTACAACATAGAATTCATTTAAATAGAAATATATACCATTCATTGTTTTTAAAAAGCACCTAAATTCTTTTTTCTACTTTGTGATTTTTTTTCTAGCTCAATAAAAATCCATTTTCCATTCATATATTAGCAAATGCTTAGCTAATATTTAAAATTATATATAAAAAGGTTATTTTCCATTCACCTAGGCTATTAGCAAAATATTTAGCAGTGTTTGCATGTTCTTTACTGCATATAATTCATTAAAATATAAGTAAAATAGCATTCATTACAAGTTTATTTTTAAAAAAGCCCCTAAATAGTTTTGCGATTTGTGGTTTTTTTCCAATTAAATAAAAGACTATTTTCCATTCATATAGGCTATTAGCAAAATATTTAGCAATGTTTGCATGTCCTTTACTGCCTATAGTTAATTAAAATAGAAGTTAAATAACATTCATTACAAGTTGATTTTAAAAAAAGCCCCTAAATAGTTTTGCGATTTTTGTGTTTTTTTTTCCAGTTAAATAAAAGACTATTTTCCATTCATATATTTCATCATTGAGGATTTCTTAAATATAGTGTAAAAATCTCGTCTCGTTCTCGTGGCGTAGGCATCTCGTCACACCCCTACTATTTAACTAAATATTAGTTCAGTAATTTGAACTGTTTTTAGTATTTCAGTGAGAAAAATATTGATAATGCTATTTTTTAACTAATTAATTTATATTTGTCCTATAAAAACATTACAGAGAATTGATCAAATCTCTTAATACTTTGATTTACAGTAGAATTGAATGTGTAATGTTTCCACTATATTGATCCATACGTATACTGTATACTTTTTTTGCACTTTATTTTTTTATTGCACTTTATTTGTTTTCTCATTATTTATTCATTGTTTTAAGCAACTGATAATTTTTAGAGCATCTGACCCAAAATCTGCGACATCATATCAGACTGAACAAACAGATTCAGTCATTGAATGCATCTATTAGATAGACAGTAGCATGTAGCAATAAAATGCTGATTATAAGATAAGATAAGATGGCAGATCAATCACTGAAGCTTCAACTGGTGCAGATTCTGAAAATGGAAAAAAGGGCACCTTTTATTGCTCTAATGCCTGATGAAACGCTATTGATTACAAAATGGAATGAGTAATATGGAGGAAAACATATATTCTTGGTTGTGTTGAGGCGCTTTCAGTCCTCGCTCTTGGGGTCTGTGTGTTTTCTTGTGGTTTGGTTGCTAGGCACTTGATCAGGGAACTTAATGTGTAATTAGAAGGTGAGCAGGGTTTATTTTCTGACTGTTCTCTTGCATGAAGCTCTTAAAAAAGAAAAAATTATAAAGTAACTTTAACTATAAACAAAGCTAAAATAAAAAGTAATTGGCTGCATACATGAACAGGAACAAACCAAGAATAAAATTAAAAGTGCTGTTTGGTCTAAATAAATGAAAATCAAAATACTGAAAGCTAAATCAGTGTGTATGCGTGTGCTTGTTTGTGTTTGTGTGTGCATGTTTGTGTGTATGCCTGTACTGTAACACTTAAATGTTCATCTAGTTTAAGCTTGTTTGTTCGTTTTGTCTATTGCTAGTAACTGTATTCTTCACAGAAGCTTTGCTGTTAGTGAGCTAATAAAATGTTTCAACTCAAATCAATATCCTGTGTTCAATTATTTACTTATGCGGGAAGGAGCTGAGTAATAAGCAGGTTAATGTACATCTAGACAGCTGTTAATGCAAAATAACCCACTCAGGCTGATATAAGACTCTTCAGCTTCACATTGCAGCCCTGATCACCCTGTCGGGGTTTATTCTGTAATAACTACCATCTGGATGCACATTATGCCTTACTTGTAATCATACTTCACAATATTACGGTTTTTACTGTATAAAACATAGGAATTCTACTGACTCCAGACGTTCAGTAGTGTAAATACTAGGACTGTCAATCAGTTATTTTACTGATTTTTTTTTTTTATTTGTTTGTCTGATTTCTTTTTAAGATTTTACTTGATCACATGACATTAATCTGTGAAATCGACAACTCTTAAAACAACATATTTGGTGTTTTCTATAGTGTTTGGTCATTACAGGCATTCTCTCGTTTTCACACATTTTAATGTATCAGTGTTATCTATTTCATTAAAACCATCACAGGCTGGCAACTTTTTCTCCCGAGTGTCAGTGCTGGCGCAGACAGCTGAGGTTTCGGCATCAAACAAACAAACTGTGTTTGAGTATGTGTTAGTCTGTGTCATGCTATTTACACATTTACAGGAAATGTCACAAACAGGAGTATGTGAAACCTGTCTGTCAGATACACAGAGAGGTGTTTTGGAGTCTCAACACTGCATTTCAGGCTTGTGATGCTTTGCATAAGGATGACTTAATTAACTGTCATTAATGAATTGATTTAAAGCAGAATAATTTGGCAGGTTTTCCATGAAATCTTAAACTGAATTCCCAACCGAAAGCAGCGCATGGGGCAATAAATTTATGTGTGTGTGTGTGTGTGTTTGTGTTTCTCTCTGATGCAGATTCAAGAGCAGATGGAGCGCCACAGAAAATTGATCATGCCGTCATCGGCGGAGTTGTCGCAGTGGTTGTGTTCGCCATGCTTTGTCTCCTGATTGTTCTTGGCCGATATTTCGCCAGACACAAAGGTAAATCACAAGCATGATTCTGGCTTGGCCTGATTTTTTTATTTTTTTATTATTAGTGACAATGACAAATGTGTTAAACTTTATTTTGCTGGTTTACACTGACTGTTTAAAGGTGCCATATAATGAAAATCTGGATGTACCTACTGTAGGCGTACCTTAGCTGAATAATAAGACATAGCTAAATAATAATTCCAGTATATGGAAATGACATACCATGAGCCCCTAACACCATTGTTTCCTTGTTCTTGTGTAAATTCCGCAAAAAAATGCAGCATTTTGGTCCAGATGGGACCAGATGACACAAGGTGACAACACAGTTGTTTTTTGTCAGGACTAGTTCTTTGGAATCAGCTTGGTGTGACTAGGCCCTTAAACTTACTATGTATATGGGACTCTTATTTTGAAAATGGAAGAGACAAGGAGACTAAAGCCTGCTGCGCAGTGTTTTTACATGGTTTTCTATACGTTGCTAAGCGGCGAAGACAGACGTCGAATGGCTGCACTGGTGTGCAAACAATGTTTAGAATATTAAAAGACATGGCTTGGCACATTTTTAGAGTAGTATTCTGTTAGGATACGTATAATAATTTGATGTACAAAGTTATTGAAATATAGGGGAGTGTTTGTTAGAGAACTATTAAAATGTTGAGAAGTTTTAGAAGAATTATTTCTTTTTTAATTGTACCTGAAAAATCTTTAAAGATGGACCTGTTGTGTGCTTTGAGAGTGTTAATTGATTGTATACAGTATGTTTGTGCTGAACCCATTTGTTCACATTAATTCTCAACGTATTTATAAATAACTTATAAATTACTTATTTATAAATAA
Organism: Danio jaintianensis; assembly: GCA_903798115.1. Taxonomy (NCBI): domain Eukaryota; kingdom Metazoa; phylum Chordata; class Actinopteri; order Cypriniformes; family Danionidae; genus Danio; species Danio jaintianensis. The sequence goes on along the minus strand of CAIGQV010019070.1, from coordinate 20,912,582 downwards.
TTACTTATTCACAAATAATTACTTATTTACAACTTATTTATAAATAACTTATTTTTAAAGCATAGTACAAATAGTGCGAAGGAGAAGTATGTTAATTTGTATGTACATTTTTTGGATGTATCTATGAAAACAATGCATTTTCATATTATTGCAAAACATGCGTATTTTTACAAACTTTTAAGTATTATCAATATAGGGATTTTGACAGAATTATATCATTTGACATGCATTTCTCAACATAGGTTTTTATGTACAAATTTCACTATTAAACACAACTGTTTTAAAAATAGCTCACATCAAGTCTTTCTTTGCGTTTTCCAGTTTCCTTAAAGAAAAAATTATATATATAATGAAGGTTTTACTTACAGTAATGTAATTATGTGATCTATAGTGGAAATTTGTACAGAAAGCTACATTACCTAATCAGATTTGTGGTTAGCAGAGTACGCCAAAAGACATATTTAGCTCCGCCCACTCCCATGAAGCGCAGACCTGGATAGAGAGTCCCTGCACTCTGAAAAATATTTGTATATACACATATTTTGCAGTGTACTTTTTTCTAAATAACATCAAGAGCTTTAAATAAAAATAAAAAAAGGTTTTATATTTTACCATCATTTGTAATTCAATTGTCTCCACAGTATTTCCTCTGGTTTTCATCCACTATTCTGCACTAATACACTCAGTAGTTCACAGAATAAAGTAATCCATCAAAATAAAGTAGTATTAATGAATGTTCCTTTTTTTAAGGTACCTATTTCACCCATGAAGCCAAAGGAGCTGACGACGCGGCGGACGCCGACACTGCCATCATCAACGCAGAGGGCGGACACAACACTTCGGATGACAAGAAGGAATACTACATTTAACTGGGACTAGACCTGTTAGCTTCCAGTGCTGAACAGCAAACTGTGGACTGCTGGGTTTGGGAGGAAGGGGTTGTGGGATTCAATCAGGCTGGATTCACACCTGCGCAGCTTAAGAGACGCTGCTGCCATCGAGATGGACGGGGTGTGGGATGGCAGAGCACTAGGAGAGCTCAATTTTAGACCGCTTCACCATCCAACACCTCCTGCTGGGGCCGGTTTTGTTCCGTTTAAACATTTGCTAAGAATTTTGTGCCTTGTTCTGTTCTTACTGAAGTTCCCACTTTCATCAGGACACCCCACAAGCTACTGTCTCTCCAATGGTCTGAATCCACTTTTTTGTTTTTTTTTCCTTTCATTTCATTTTTTTAATTGCTAGCACATCTTAAAGCTCTCTCTCATGCTGTTCTGTCTGCAGGTCTGAAAGAAAGCCGCGCACCAAGTTTCGATGTAAGATTCAGTCACAGAATGATCGCTTGGGTTGTTTTCATGGATTGATTCCAAGTAATTTATTTGGCAAATTGCCTGTTGCTCTCCTTAGTCCCCCAGAGAACGAGTTAGAGATGATAGAAACCTTTTTTTTCTCTCTCTTTTTTGTGACCAACAACATTCAGCAGCAGTATTGCATTGTTGCATTATTTATTAGATATACTGTAGGTGATTATGATCAGCTTGTGTTGATGTTAGGGCTGTCAATCAAACACATTACTACTATTAGTGCGTATATTAAAATATTAAAATGTTACCCATATTTGGCAATATATATATGTTTTTTTTGTTTTTGTTTTTTGCAGATAACACAATATCAATGTTTTAACTGGCAGAAAAGTTAAGAAATCAGTATTTGGTGGAATACATGTGCTATTCTGACCAGTTGAGCGGAAAATGTTCTAAATTGCAATATTTTCAATTGACATTTGGAAGAAATGTTATTAAATGTTAACAAACAATTCAAAATCTACTCGTCACATTGAAAACATCACAAAGAGGATCTAACAACATAAATATAAAAGTAATTTGTTAATGGGCAGACTGACAATCTCAATTACAACATGATTTAAAGTGTAACATAATTGATATTAAATATGAAGTAAAATAGAAAATAAAGCAGCATAGTGTCTTCTAAAGCTTGAAATATTTGCATTTAATGAACTATATGCGTTAGTATGATTAAAACTTTTAAAAGAACTATTATTAGTTTCAAATAATTAAAGTTGGCTTCTGTTGATATCAAGACTAATTATTAACATATCTAAAGATTAACATATCAAAACATCACTTCAGTCAATACATCCCATATATGCATATACAGTACATACATAAAAAAAAACACATTGACAGCCTCATTCTGACAGATTGACAGCCTCAATTACACAATGATTCACTGTTGATTATGGCGTGCTAGACTTTTGTTCAGACACACAGAACTAAAACAAACAAAGTCTTCTGAAGCCTAATTTGAAATAATTGAATTAATTCATCAGCATACGTTAACTTGATTAAAACCTTTCGGCGATTGACAGCCCTAATTGTACCTTAGATGTAACGTATGTGATTATAATCGGCTTGTGTTGATATTCATTCCGGCTTGTGTTGCATTTATCCATATAGCCGCTCCTCTCGCAGACTCATTTATTATAATTACGCCCAAGCATTCAAATAAAAGCCAAAGCAAAAAGAAGAGAGCAGAGCGGCTCAGCTGTAGATTCAAAACGAAACAAAACATATCTATCCGAGAGTGTAAAATAGCTTTCCTTTTTAGCCTGTTCTCACTCAGTAGGCTCAGTTTGAGGTGGAGGTCAGTGAGTTTCTCTGACTGTCGTTAGTGCTTCTGTGCGCTTCTCATAGTAACCATAAAAAAAAAACTGTTAAAAAAAAACATGTACTAAATGAACTAGATGGAGCCTGTATGTTGTAAGCCATACTCACGGTTGTGGCCGTTTCAGTTTAGCAGCTCTTATTCTCCATTCTTCCGATGTGTAGATGCCAGACTGAATGTAATAACTCTACAATAATGCAATAGTTTGGACTTGCCAGTTTGTTTATCTCATCCAACATGCTTTATTTTGCACGTGATCTCTGTGTGTGTGTGTGTGTGTGTGTGTGTGTGTGTGTGTGTGTGTTTGCGTGGGAGGATTTTCACAGGTATTATGTTTTATCACTTGTAAAGGTATTACAGATGTATAGAACTTGAGATTATTACATTATTGTAGAGTTAGTATGCAGTAGGTGATTTATTACTCTCATATCAGGCTTTGTTTCATATCTTTGGCCTTCGTTTGGTGTCCTAGACGGTAGGACAGATACGTATTGTTTGTGATTTAAATGCATTGGGATGGGGGGGAGGGGGGATTTCAGAGTTATGGTGAGAGTAACGGTTAACATTGTAAAATCCTTGTGACAAAATTGTTTGGTCATAGCGTTTACATGAATTTGTGTATTATCAAGTGCTATTTTTTTGGTTTGTTTGTTTATTTTCTTAGTGGTGTTTCTGGGATTATCTGACAGGCAAGCATTATTTAGATTTGAAAACGCTTATAAATGATGGTATGTTTGTGCGAGGCTCTTGTAGCTAATGCCACTTTTTATACTTGGTTATAGAGAAAGAAACTGTTTCCTTTTGTTGACATTTCTGTTTCACAGTAATTCGTGGAGTCATACAGCAGCGGATTTATTTGAACATATCATCGTATTATATTTTGAATGCAAGAGAATTAAAGTTAAATTATGCCCTCTAAAAATGTCATTTAAAAAAAATGAAACATCAGAACCAATTGCCATTCAAAAATTTGGGGTCAATAAGATTTTTTTATAATAGTAATACAGATTATTTTTATTTAGCAAAACTGCATAAATTAATCAGATGTTTCTGAAGAAATCATTATAATTTATTGTAAGATGCTGATTTGCTGATAAAGAAATGTTTCGTATAATTTTCTATGTTGAATATTATAACAAAAAAATTTTGTCTGTTTTTTGGCACATGATATTTTGAGGAAACCATGAAATAAACAATTAATCTTATTCATTAAACATGCATTAAATTGATTATAAGTGAAAGCAAAGACATTTCTAATGTTACAAAGTATATTTTATGAAAATGTATTATCATTACTATTCATCAGAATCCTGAAAGTGATTCTTTCAGTGGTTTTCCCAAAAAAAGAAAAAGAAGAATCGTGTGACATTCTAGAAGACTTATATAAATTAAACTTTTCCACCACAGAAATAAATGACATTTTTAAATATATTTAAACAGAAAACATATTTTAAATTCTAATACTTATTCACTGCTGCTGTTTTGTTCTTCTTTCGAAATAAAATCTTACAGTACCAACCCCAAATTTTTGAACCGTAGCATGCAAAATGTTTTTGCTTTTTGCACCCGTTTTGTATTTAAAAATGTCATTTCTGAATGTATACTATACAGTTTGTCAATGATCATAATGTAATTGGCATGAAGATATTTCACATGTCAAATGAGGAGTGGGGTCTACAAACAACCATAACATGAGCAGATCCTCCAGCCCATACAGCCACATTACTCCTTACCTTTCTTTCTAATGTTTACTTTAATATAATTCAAATGCTAAATGATCTAAAACTGCCCGAACCTGAAGAAAAAAAAAAAAAACATGCACACGCAAACATACCTTCAGTGTAGGTTTGATTCTGCCCTGTCTCAGGTCTGTCTATCTATGAATTCATTTTTTGCATCTCAGGTAGAATGCAAAAGTGATGCCCCATATCTGAAAGAAGAGACTTTAAGTTATTATCAAACAAACGAAAGGGAAAAAAAAAATCACACAGAATAGAGCATGTCGGACATGTTTTATCTGTACATCAGATGCTGTGCACTGTGTAAATGTTCATATTTCTTTGTATAGAGGTCACAGCAGATGATAGGTTTATTTCAAGAAAATAAATCAACGACGTGAATTTTAGTGCGTACATTTACGAAGCGCCTGTACCACCCAGAACCTTCCGTCATGGTTTCCATACGTTTTATGTCAGATATTTTGTCTCATCTCTGTAGTTTGTATTCCTGTGTATAATTAAAGCTATGTTCCCGATTACACTTTGTATTTGACCATGAGAATACGTTTTTACAGAAATGGAGCAGTACTGTCTTAATAAAAAGAGGTATTAATGTTCAAACCGCAGTTGTGTCTTATACGTTCACTGATTTCCGACGCGAAAACCACGTGCTTACGCCGCTTTATATAGAAACGTTCGATTTCTGCCTGGCATTATCATTAAAATAGTCTCATTTGTCATACTGAGGATGAATTACCTGATAGCACGTTTCGTTGAGATTCGTGGTTTGGCAATTCTGTAAACATATGTCATGAAATTCTGTGCCAAAGCTAATTACAATAAGTGAAACATGAGGAGAGAAAAAAAAAATGGAGCAGAAAAAGCAGCGTGTTAGTGTATAATTGAGCTCGTGGTGCATTTGGAATGAGGAGACGAGCCAGATGACTTGCACTTTTGTTCCACTTTTGGCACCTTAAGAACCTTTATGACTAATAAGAAACTATTTATCCAGTTAATCCAATTATAATTAGTACTGCTTGCTAAGGGAAGCAGTACTATTAATGCAGTTCGTTCATAGCATTTAGGTTTTTGAACAAAATGATAACCCTTAAAGCAGGCCTATTATAGCTCCTGCATGAAATAAAATATATAGTTACTATGTTAAAACAACAACTATTGTAATATAAAAATTACTGAAACTACCAATTACAGTTGTTTTCTTCAACTATATAGGCCTATTATATATTGCTCAAAAAATAAAAATAAAGGGAACACTTAAACAACACAATGTAACTCCAAGTGTCCCCTTTAATATTTTGAGCAATATACTACAATACATTACAGTTTAATGTATTACAGTTTATCAGTTCACTAGTTAAGTGCTGTAGCATTTATTAACAAAGTGTTGTAAATACTATACAATATAATACATATTACTATAGTATAGTTCAAAAACACTATAATATACTATATAGGGCTGTCATAACATCAGATTTTTTACTACATGGTTATTGTGGCCCAAAGAATTTACAATAATGATTGCAATATTTAAAAAAAAACTATCCATTGAATTACACTATTGCAAATTAGCAGTTTTCCGTATTTTGTGATTTCAATTTTTTATTTTTCCCTGTGTATTTATGCTTTTGAATTGCATTATGGGACCTTGATCTTTCTTCCATCAACTTTTAACCTTATTAGGTTTTCAGATTGTTGGGAAAAAGTGACTATTATTAACATTTTCATAGTTTAAAGGGATGTATTGTCTGGGTTGGTGTTGTTTATTATGGTTACAAAAGCCTTGTAATAAACTTCCAGTACATTTTCCAGTTATTTTCCAGACTTATTTCTCTCTATATTATTTCTTATTCATTCTATTATTTCAAACTACTAAAATGTCAATAAAAGTCACTTTGTTAAACTGGAGAGTTGAATTTTCAACATCAAAAGTCGACAGAGCAGAGATCAACATCCCATAATGCAATTCACAGCTGTAAATAAACAGGAACACACTTGTGAATCACAAAATACGGAAAACTTTGAAAAAGTTTGCTGCTAAACTGCTTTTAGATCTTTGTTTCAGTTGTTTCTGTGATGTACTGAAATATAATTACAAGCACTTCATACGTTTCAAAGGCTTTTATCCACAATTACATGACATTTATGCAAAGAGTCAGTATTTGCAGTGTTGGCCCTTCTTTTTCAGGACCTCTGCAATTCGACTGGGCATGCTCTCAATCAACTTCTGGGCCAAATCCTGACTGATAGCAACCCATTCTTTCATAATCACTTCTTGGAGTTTGTCAGAATTAGTGGGTTTTTGTTTGTCCACCCGCCTCTTGAGGATTGACCACAAGTTCTCAATGGGATTAAGTTCTGGGGAGTTTCCAGGCCATGGACCCAAAATTTCAACGTTTTGGTCCCCGAGCCACTTAGATATCACTTTTGCCTTATGGCACGGTGCTCCATCGTGCTGGAAAATGCATTGTTCTTCACCAAACTGTTGTTGGATTGTTGGAAGAAGTTGCTGTTGGAGGGTGTTTTGGTACCATTCTTTATTCATGGCTGTGTTTTTGGGCAAAATTGTGAGTGAGCCCACTCCCTTGGATGAGAAGCAACCCCACACATGAATGGTCTCAGGATGCTTTACTGTTGGCATGACACAGGACTGATGGTAGCGCTCACTTTTTCTTCTTCGGACAAGCCTTTTTCCAGATGCCCCAAACAATCGGAAAGGGGCTTCATCTGTGAAATATGACTTTGCCCCAGTCCTCAGCAGTCCATTCGCCATACTTTTTGCAGAAGATCAATCTGTCCCTGATGTTTTTTTTGGAGAGAAGTGGCTTCTTTGCTGCCCTTCTTGACACCAGGCCATCTTCCAAAAGTCTTCGCCTCACTGTGCGTGCAGATGCGCCCACACCTGCCTGCTGCCATTCCTGAGCAAGCTCTGCACTGGTGGCACTCCGATCCCACAGTTGAATCCTCTTTAGGAGATGATCCTGGCACTTGCTGGACTTTCTTGGATGCCCTGAAGCCTTCTTAACAAGAATTGAACCTCTTTCCTTGAAGTTCTTGATGATTCTATAAATTGTTGATTTAGGTGCAATCTTAGTAGCCACAATATCCTTGCCTGTGAAGCCATTTTTATGCAACGCAATGATGGCTGCACGCGTTTCTTTGCAGGTCACCATGGTTAACAATGGAAGAACAATGATTTCAAGCATCACCCTCCTTTTAACATGTCAAGTCTGCCATTCTAACCCAATCAGCCTGACATAATGATCTCCAGCCTTGTACTCGTCAGCATTCTCACCTGAGTTAACAAGACGATTACTGAAATGATCTCAGCAGGTCCTTTAATGACAGCAATGAAATACAGTGGAAAGTTTTTTTCAAGATTAAGTTAATTTTCATGGCAAAGAAGGACTATGCAATTCATCTGATCACTCTTCATAACATTCTGGAGTATATGCAAATTGCTATTATAAAAACTTAGGCAGCAACTTTTCCAATTTCCAATATTTAAGTAATTCTTACAACTTTTGGCCACAACTGTACAGCACTTCAGTGAGAGAAAATAAATAATAAATAATGCAGCAAATTTATCTTATTCTTTAACCTTTGCAAAATGGATATTTGTAGCAAAGTACAACTATTTATGAGAATAACAACATGCTTTTTACTTCAAGCTTGAGTTAAAGCGTCAATGAGGTGTTTAAAATAACTTCTCCTGTGAACAGATGTGCCTTCTTATTACAGAATGAAACAGAAATTACATTATTTTATATGGTATACTACACTATAATCTCAAGATGTCTTTTTTTTATTTATTTAAACTTTCAAATTACATTATGAGACCATGATCTCTGCAGTGTAAATTTTTAATGCAGGAAAAATGGGGGAAAAAAATATTGAAATGATAAATTTTATTAGACATAACAAACATAGAACTAAATACTGTATGTAAAAAAACAGAAAAAGTACTGCAGCTCATTATCAGGTAGTTTGTAATTTGCACTGTAATCAGCGCTGAAATCAAGATCCCATAATGCAGTTTGAAAGTGTAAATAAATGGAAAATACTAGTGAATCACAAGCTATGGGAATCTTAAATATTATTATTTTTACAGTGTATATATTGAAGAAGACTTTGCCATTTAATATTGCATTATAAACACATTATTCTTATGAAATACCTGAGATACCTGATTATTTTTTGAAGTTAAAACGTTTCTATCATGTTTTATTTGGTACGGACAGCTGGATGTCTTTGTTATATAGAGATTTCCTGAAAACAGCCAGTATGATTAATAATAATAATAATAATAATACAGCTAAGAACTCCATGATAGTATAGCGCTGAATTAAAGTCATCATGAAAATGGCATAATAATATGTACATACATTTAGTTAAAATTGCAATATGTTATAATATTAACAACTGTAGCATGGATGCTGTAATGTAAATTGTCTTTAAAGCTGTGATTTAATATTCATGCAAAAAATATATAATTCTGTCATCGTTTACTCACAAAGATATTTGGAAAAATGTCAGTAACCAAACACACATATATATAATTTAATCTTATTTTTTTCATGCAAAAAATATATAATTCTGTCATCGTTTACTCACAAAGATATTTGGAAAAATATCTGTTTTTTTTTTTTTTTTTCTCAGCACAACAAAGATATGTATATGGTTTTGGAACAACCTGTAAGTAAATGATGACAGAATTTTTATTTCTGGGTGAACTATCCCTTTAAAGAAATCTACAGAATATTGTATGAGAACAACATATACATTTTTCCTCTGCTTAATGTACATCTGTGTTGACTGCATTATTTTCACAGAGGCCTCATTACTATCAGAGCATTTCATAAGCATAACTGTGAACATCTCTGCCTAATGAAAAGGCAAAAACACCTATGAGAAAAAAAGAAGCACTGGAGTTATTTATATACAGTCTCTCGGTTGCTGTTTGTAAGTTTATGCATGAAGTCCCTCTCGAGAGGGTCATCGATTGGTCATAAATTCTTAGAAAGGGTAGGTCAGCGCAAAATACAAGTGTTATAACTTTAATGCTTTCAGTCCTGTGGTGAATATCCTCCTGGGTGAAATAAATGCTGTCTTAATAGAAGAAGCCCACAGTTTCCTCATAGTTGAGCTGCTACCACTTATTTATTATTTGTAGTAGCAACAAGGGTGATTTCTAGAACTGTCCCACTGATTCACCAAATTAAGGGCCTGTCAACAGTTTTTATTGCATGCAGTCAGTTATGTTGATTTAAGTGGCTTAACATTTTCCTTAAATTGCTTTGTTTTATCAGTTCGTTCATGCCCTAGGACTCAAACCCGTGACCTTGGCATTGCTAGTGCTACTGTTTGAACAGAATTAATTATTTATAGCCGAAACAGTCATTTAAACTGGAATCCACACAATCATGTCAATATGATTTACAACATTATTACCAGTTATGTACAGACTCTGCAGATGTTCCCAAGCTCGTTTGAGACAGTCTGAAGGGTGTGTCCTGGGTGGTGTATTTTGTTCAAGACAGCACTTGCTTGTGCCTGTTCAGGACACTACACTGTAAAAAATGCTGGATTCCTTTATGTTGTCCCAACACAAATTGATTAAGTTAACTTAATGGCTTTTGTTTTTTAAGTGAATTGATCATAAAACAATTAAGTTGTCTGAAAAAAAAATGTAAGAATTGTGTTGTTTCAACTAATAATTAGTTTGAACAAGAAAAAGTAATTTGAAGCAAAAGTTATTTGTGTACAGTAAATTGACTTTTTGTGAGGCTGCAAGTTAAAGGCAATAATAGCTGCATTTCCACTATCTCACCTAAAGCAAGCGTCCCAGGGCGAGCCAGGGCCAGTCTCGTTTCCACTGTCACTACCGGGGCCTGAAGCAGGGCTTCCTCGGGGCCAGCAGCCGGCCATTTTCGGCCCGTCGAATACCTTGACCCAAAGAGGGCCAGCTGGGACTTCGGGGTGGAGTGAAAGGAGAGGCGGAGTTTGCCCGAGTCTGGTAAAGATGGCGTGCCGCCATTACTCTAGTTTTCCGATCGCACACAAATATGCGCCAAAAACAAAATACGGAAGGGAAGGGAAAGAAAAACATAGCTGGTCAGTTTAAGATAGGCTATTCCAAAAAACACCTTATAGGCTAGGGGTATTTTTCTTTTGCTTAAGGTCGCCCTTATGTTTCCCTTTTAAATGTAAGGGTGTTGCATAAAATAATAACGTAGTTTTAATTTAATAAGTGATATTTCTTTTGCTTCTATCCTCCTTGATGTTTCAATAACGCATAATAATCTTTACACCACATTAAAGACACAGCAGCCAGTAACTTTCAGTTGTCGAGAGTTTTTGTCAAGTTTAAAAGGTGTGTTTGTGCATGAAACGTGTGCGTTTAGATGCATGTATGTGTGTGAGAGACCGGGCGAAAGAGCGCTCGCTTCACAGCTTTGTCGATGCCGTGAGCGGCTGGTTTTTTTTTTTCTTTATCTATTTTGGAGATATGAACAAAATATGAATACAACAAAAAAAGACATAAAACTTTACAAATTACGTGTTCACTTTTGTAACACAACAGTGTCATATTAGATCTAGATATAATAGCCTAAGCTATATTGAAATCATTTAAAGAATTACGAATATCGGATATAATAAAATCACATTAAATAAATAAACCAATATAAAACAAACAAGGGTGGTGCGGTGGCGCAGCGGGTAGCGCTGTTTCCTCACAGCAAGAAGGTCGCTGGTTTGAGCCTCGGTTGGGTCAGTTGGCTTTTCTGTGTGGAGTTTGCATGTTCTCCCCGTGTTCGCGTGGGTTTCCTCCGGGTGCTCTGGTTTCCCCACAAGTCCAAAGACATGCACTATAGGTGAATTAAATAAACTAAATTGTCTGTAGTATGAGAGTGTATGGTTGTTTCCCAGTGATGAGTTGCAGCTGGAAGGGCATCCGCTGCGTAAAAAATATGCTGGATAAGTTGGCGGTTCATTCTGCTGTGGCGACCCCAGATTAATAAAGGGACTAAGCCGAAAAGAAAATGAATGAATGAATGAATAAAACAAACATAAGTTATAACAATTTAGGTATATACAATACAAAGAAATTCAACAGTTTTAAGCCAGTTTAAACTTTCATTTTACAAAGGCCTGTCTGAAAAAAAGATTTTAGATATTTTCTAAAAACAATAAACAATGGAGGAGTTTTGAAATATTATTTATAAAGTATTTGGATAGGATGATATTAATCAAATCGTGCAAACAGAGCGAAACCATCAGAAACTACCTGTCATCCAGTCCTGCAGCAATGCTTTACAAATGGATTGGGAAAAACTGAACACATAAAATGTGTTCTATGTCCTTAAACAAGTGTTTATGTTTTTATATGACGTGGTAAAATTTAAAAATGACATTTTAAATGTAGAGCTTTATTAGAAGGATATTTAATATTTTAAATCGTAATTCTTTTGCTTTGGGGAGAATCAGTGTAGATATGCCAAAATGTTTAACTTCTTTTATCAAATGATAATTTTTTTTTCTTAAAACTGATGCGGATTGTGGACAGCTGCTGAGTGCAACAACATATAGGCTACAGTGCATCCAGAAAGAATTCATAGCGCTTCACTTTTTCCACATTTTTTTATGTTACAGCTTTATTCCAAAATGGATTAAATTCATTTATTTCCTCAAAATTCTACACACAATACCCCATAATGATAATGTGAAAAAATATTTTTTGAAATTGTTGCAAATTTATTTAAAATAGAAAAAACTGAAAAATCACATGTACATAAGTATTCACAGCCTTTGCTCAATACTTTGTTGATGCACCTTTGGCAGCAATTACATTCTCAAGTCTTTTTGAATATGATGCCACAAGCTTGGCACACCTGTCTTTGGGAATCTTTGCCCATTCCTCTTTGCAGTACCTCTCAAGCTCTATCAGGTTGGATGGGAAGCGACAGTGTACAGCCATTTTCAGATCTTTTCAGAGATGTTCAATAGGATTTAGGTCTGGGCTCTGGCTGGGCCACTCAAGAACATTCATCGAGTTGTTGTGAAGCCACTCCACTGATGCCTTTTGGCAAATTCCAGGCGGGCTGCTATGTGCCCTTTACTAAGGAGTGGCTTCCGTCTGGCCACTCTACCATACAGGCCTGATTGGTGGATTGCTGCACAGATGGTTGTCCTTCTGTAAGGTTCTCCTCTCTCCACTCAATCATTCAAGAATGCTGGAGCTCAGACAGAGTGACCATCGGGTTATTGATCACCTCCCTGACTAAGGTCCTTCTCCCCCGATCACTCAGCTTAGATGGCCGGCCAGCTCTAGGAAGAGTCCTGGTGGTTCCAAACCACTCATCTTCCACTTATTGATGATGGAGGCCACTGTGCTCATTGGAACTTTCAGAGCAGCAGAAATTTTTCTGTAACCTTCCCCAGCCTTGTGCCTCGAGACAATCCTGTCTCGGAGGTCTACAGACAATTCCTTTGTCTTCATGCTTGGTTTGTGCTTTGACATGCACTGTCAACCCTGGGACCTTATATAGACAGGTGTATGCCTTTTCAAATCATGTCCAATCAGCTGAATTTACCACAGGTGAACTCCAATTAAGCTGCTGAAACATCTCAAGAATGATCAGTGGAAACAGAACGTACCTGAGCTCAATTTAGAGCTTCACGGCAAAGGCTGTGAATACTTACATGTGATTTTTTAGGTTTTTTATTTTGAATAAATTTGCAACAATTTCAAAAAGTATTTTTTCACATTGTAATTATGGGGTATTGTGTGTCGAATTTTGAGGAAATAAATTAATTTAATCCATTTTGGAATAAGGCTGTAACAGAAAAAAACTTGGAAAAAGTGAAGAGCTATGAATAGTTTCTGGATGCACTGTATATTTTATTACTTGCTCTTATGTCCTAAAACACTTAATGGTTTCCTTTACTTAAGATAACCAAATAATATGCAACATTTTTAAATTATCCTCTTAAATAAAGGGGAATTACCTATTAAGTGTCATATAGGGAAAAATGTATATGTTTTAGGTCTCTCCGGAGCATTTGGGCTGAATGTTTGACGGCGTCTACCGAAACGAGGATGTTATAAATACATTTTATACCGAGCTATTACCGGAAAATTTCTGTGGTTTTATAAAATGTTAATAGTCGGTCGGCGAGTAAACAAATATAATGAATGAAAATACAAAGGCCTATGCGTATACACATATAATGTAATGCTGTACAATAACATGTAATTTGTTTGTTTCGGTTGTGTTCATTTTAATCGTTTCATGATGATGCGATGGTGTGCTTTATCTGCCTGATTCCCGCTGAACTGGGTGGGTTGTGTGACATTTGATTTGGGGGACGCTCTGGGGGCGGGGTTTGCGTACCGAGCTGCAAGCGACTAGCCCGACAGTGGAAACGCGACATGATTTCGGCCTCACTGCTCAAGCTCCCAGGCTATTGGACCGGCCTGGCTCGATAAAAGCCCTGGCTCACACTGGCCTGACAGTGGAAATGCGGCTAATGTAAACAATAATCTGTTTTTTGTCAGGAGCCACAGTATTAATGTTTTTTTTTTTTTGTATATTAAAAAAGTAGACATATTTTATGAATCACAAAGCCCACACTCTCATTCACTCACTCACTTTGGTTTATTCCCTGCTTTATCAGGGGTCACCACAGCGAAATGAACCACCAATTGTTCTGGCAATTTTTTTTTTTACACAGCGGATGCCCTTCCAGCTGCAACCCAGCCCTGACAGTACAACCCTCAGTGGTGGGAAACACCAATAAACTATAGCCAATTAAATTTATCCTATGGTGGTTGAGAGACCCCAATGCGCTGCAACTTGAGAAAACACACGCAAATAAAAAAACACCAGCAAATTAAGAAAACATCTTCATCGGTTTGACAGCACACGTAGCAAATCCTCACGACACAAACACAAATAGAAAACATGCTGCATCATCTGAAAGCTGAATAAATATACTTTCCATTAATGCTTTTTTTGCTAAGACGGGGCAACTTTTTGCCAAATCACAACTATTGAACTTTGAATTAAAATTTGAATGATTTTTGACATAAAAGAAGAATCTATAATTTTGACTCATAAAATGCATTGTTGGCTATAATATAATATTAATTATGTATTTAAATCATGTTTTTTTGTAGTATTTTGCCTTATATGATGAGGTGATTTCATTAAGCCTTTTATTGAATATAGACATTGTTTAACTCAGCTATACAGTACATGTGGTCTGCACTATGAAGCTGCTTTAGCTGGTGAGCTAAGATTTGTTTTTGTTCAAGGGCTTAGGGGACTATGAATGGTCTGTTTTGAGCAATGTTCATTGCCACAGTGACTTCTTTTGTGAAACCCAAACTTCCTCTAGTGAAACTCAAATATGTTGTGTGACACAAAATGAACATTATTGGTTCTAGCATTTGAAGCAACGATGCTTGAGCTCCAGTGGCTGAATATGAACGCTGTGAGCATTGTTCACCAATCAATGTTTGAAAGAGAAAACAAACCTTTGAAAAATAAATCTGCTTCAAAACACTTGAATTTTGAAAAAATATTTTCAACTGTGTTGCAAATCTGGACAAATTCTTATATAAGAAAAGTTGTTACGTTCTCTGGATTTAACCCATCCAAGTGCACACACACACACAATGTAAACACACATACCCAGAGCAGTGAGCAGCAATTTCTGCTGCTCCCAGGGAGCAGTTTGAAGTTCGCTGCCTTGCTCAAGGGAATGACCTTAGTCGTGGTACTGAAGGTGGAAGAGAATTCTGGTTATTCAATAATGATGGTTGTTGGCCCCACCAACAACTCAAACCTGCAACCTTTAAATCTCAAGTCCAGCTCTCTGACCATTAGGCCATGGCTGAGAATAGAATAACATGTTTGAGTTAGTGGTGACCAAATTTCATTTTGAAGGGAACAAACCCTTTAACGGTGATTCATCGAAGGCAGTGTTCAGATCAAGAACCAAAATCTCACCAGACTATTATGTCCCAACAGCAACCTGCCTTGTTCTGCAACAGAGGGTTAATGTTACTTTTAGGTTTGCAAGGAGCGCAGCAGGAAGCTTAACTGAGGGTGTGCTAGTGCCTTTGCCCCTGACCCACATTCTCAGACGGAGCAGGCAGCAAATAAATATCTTCATCGCTGTCACAGGCTGTGTGTCTGAGAGCTTGATCTTTCCCATGGCTGCTGTCAGCCTGCCTCGGCTCAGTGGGAATACGAGGCTCACCGGTGAGTCATCTCAGTATGTGGTGAGCCACAAAATATCTGGGAGAGAAGAAAGTAAAGTTCTCTTAAAAAAAAACCTATAGCAATAATTGATGCTTGAGGTTATAGTCCGTAGGCTAGCTACACTAGGGCAGTGCAATTTGACGATACAAAAATAAAAGTCTATCGTTTTATATTATGCTCTGTCATTTTTTGTTTTTTTTGTGCTGTCAAAAATATATTGTTTGCAATAATAAATGTTCATAATTTATATGAGCGCACTATTACACATCATTACGGGGATGCAGACAGAATGAATAAAAGCAAAATTTTAAAAAAGCTGCAATCTTGAAAGTAAAAGTGTTTTATTTAGCTATATTTTATAGTAAAACATTAGTTTTTGGAAAGTGTTTTTTATTTTATTAATATTTATTTTATATTTCTACATTTTTAATCAAGCATTTCTAAATAAAGTGAGAAATATGATCACATATGAATGAGCACAGGCGGCACGGTGGCTCAGTGGTTAGCACTGTCGCCTCACAGCAAGAAGGTCGCTGGTTTAAGTCCCGGCTGGGCCAGTTGGCATTTCTGTGTGGAGTTTGCTTGTTCTCCCCATGTTTGTGTGGGTTTCCTCGGGGTGCTCCAGAGTCCACAGTTCAAAGACATGCAGTATAGGTGAATTGAATAAACTAAATTGCATGAGCGTGTGTGTGAATGAGTGTGTATGGGTGCTTCCCAATACTGGGTTGTGGCTGAAAGGGCATCTGCTGCGTAAAACATATGCTGGAATAGTTGGCGGTTCACTCCGCTGTGGCGACCCCTGAAGTAGAGACTAAGCCGAAGGAAAATGAATGAATGAATGAATGAATAAGCACATTTATACTTTAAAATATAAAAACGAAAGTCATTTACTGTACATGTGGTCAGTATATATAACCTATTAATTGATTGAATTGACAGAAATGGTACTATATTGTGATCTATATCGTTAACAGTATATGAGATGATTTAAAACATGATATGTGATTTTGGTCAAATCGGCCTTTAGATTAACCACAGAAATCACAGCAGCAGGAAAATTCTCACATGTCAAATGACACGTCAAAAGATTGCAGCGGCACTGAAAATAATCCTTGATAAATGGCCAACATGACATTAACCAATGCAAGCATTAGTCTCATACATCACTCTCGGACAATGTCCCCGCAGGCATGTTTTATGTTTCAGATACAAGGTAATATTTCTCAGCTGTAAATGTCACGTTTGACTGTGCAGTTTATCAGCGATCTGTTCCCTTCAGAGAGCGCTAGTTTCGATAGGATGCGGAATTGATTTTATTGAAAAGCTCATAACCAATCTCTACCTGCAGTTTTCCCAGCGTGAGACTCGGTCTTGCAGAAAGCGGATCTGCTACACACAAACAGCTCGGATTAAAAGAGCTGAGTCACTGCCACTGTTATCTGAGATTGACACATCCACTATTGTCTGAACGTTTAACTGGCAGAATCAAATAGCACAGCACTTGTATTAACCCCCTATCTTTTAGCCATCTTATTTGGAATTGTTAAAGTCTAATTGGTTTTCAGATTAATTAAGGTTTTAAAGGAAGTATACTTGTCTACACAGGCAGAGATGGGGTTTACCACCTATAAAGACAGCACCGTCGGAGCATGTAGTCAAGCATTTTCATTGTGCAGTCGATGCAGTTTCCTCCCTTGTTTTTCATCTAATGGCTTTTGCTTGATAACAGTGTTGTGGGAGCTATTTTGAAATCGCTTGTCAAGCAAGCTACAAGTTACTTGTGAATTAAAGTAGTTCAGCTGCAGTGGAGCTACTGCTACTACTGAAAGAGCAGTAAACCTGCACTTGCTAACAAATAGCAAAACTGCTTTGAAACTACTAAAAGGGATAGCTCACCCAAAAATGTCATTTACTCACCTGTATGTTTTTTTTCTGTATTTTAAAGAACGCTGGTAAACAAATTGTTGATGGTATCACTGGCTATATTTACATGCACAAATTTTTGGCAATCAAAATTTATTTAATCTGACAACAGATCTGTTTACATGTACTCTAAACGTTGTAATCTGATTCAGATATCCATTTATATGTTTTGTAAATACATTATAATTAATCATTTGTATTTAAGAAAGTTTAGGTTCAACGTAGTTTAGGTTTATCAAAACGCTAACCTTTTTTTTTTTAAGTAGGATATAGTGTCTGACAATAGAAAAATTTGCTTTCATTTTGAATTAAATGTTGATTTTTATTTTCAGTATCCGCTGTTTCTTTTTGCCATCAGCTGTTTTATTATTTCTTTCCTGATTTTATTTGTTTCATTTCCTAATTAGAATTTCAAATTTTTTACTTCCACTCTATTTGTTTTAATTTTATTATTTATATGGCTAATTGAATCTGATATTTAGGTTATAGTGCATTTCTAAAATACAGTGCTTCACTAAGCAGCTTAAACAAAACACTGTACAGCCAGCGGTTTTTACATGCTTTATCAGGCATCTATCAACATATGTGCAGGCTAATACATCAACATTGCACTGTGCATGTCTCAGAAACTTGGGTAAACAAAACTGGCCATAGTGTATGAGGGTGTGTGAATGTGAGAGTGTATGGGTGTTTCCCAGTACTGGGTTGTGGCTGGAAGGGCATCCACTGTGTAAAACATATGCTGGAATAGTTGGCAGTTCATTCCACTGTGGCAACCCCTGATAAATAATGGACTAAGCCGAAGGAAAATGAATGAATGAATGAATGAATGTCTTAGAAACTTCCAAAAGTAATTGGCATTCAAGCATTTACACAGTCCATTTTTGTTGTTGAATCAAATTAGAAAATAATAATAAACCACCCCTTCCAATCGGATCAAAATTTCATTCTGATCATTAAGGTGTTTTTCGTGAATGTTTTGAATCGATTGAAACATCAATCTGATAACAAAAGGATTATTTGGTTACATGTAAATTGCTGACAACAACCGGTTGTACTCTGAGTGCTTAGTTGAGGCTAGAAGGTCATCCCGTGTTAAACAATTGCCAGAGTAATTGGCTGTTCATTCCGCTGTGGTGAGTGTTCAACAGAAGAAAGAATGTCAATAATGACAAAGTTTTCATTTTTGGGGGAACTGTCCTAAAGACTTAATCTTTATTAATTACTACTTAAGATAAGAGTCTCTGTTTGTGTGAGTCATCACTTATAATCTTATATTTGTGATTTGAACAGAGTACAAAGTGAAAACTCTTAAATAACGGTTGTTGTTGTTGTCGTTTTCCTTTCAGCACAACTTGAATGATAAGAAGCACTTAACCTTTTCGAAGCCCTATTCCAAT
Organism: Danio jaintianensis; assembly: GCA_903798115.1. NCBI lineage: Eukaryota > Metazoa > Chordata > Actinopteri > Cypriniformes > Danionidae > Danio > Danio jaintianensis. The sequence continues at coordinate 20,893,568 of CAIGQV010019070.1, read as the reverse complement.
GATTTAGTATTTTCCAAGAAGTATAAAATAGGCAAGATTACTAAAATTAACAAAAATACTTTATAATTGAAGTTATTAAATGAACATAATCAGGGATGTGCACTCTGACTTACCTTTTTAATTTAATTCCCTCATCCTCAAATCTTTTCATGTTTTTTAATAAATGTCCACAAAATAATCACCACATACAGACAATATTATGCCAATATTTAGCATATTTTTTGTTTGTTTTTCCCACATTTGATGTGCAACCCTTTTACTGCATGATTTTCCTTTCCCAATCTTACAGACATACATATACTTTTCTATTAAAATAATTTTAATTATAGTTTTTTAAATAGGTTCCAGTGACACATTTGTAATGAAGATGTTGCAATTTAGTATATATATATACCCAGCCGTCACACGACCAACCTTCAATATTGAAATATGATTGAAATAAGGTCAGATGTATTTTTAATATTGAAAAAATGTTGTTACAACGTTTAATGCTGAGCAGTTAAAAACCAGCCTGCATATGACTAGGCTTCAACTTGAAATACGGTTGAAAAAATAATATAATATAATAATAATATAATACTTGAAACAATATTGAATGATAAATGGTTGAAAAAAGCTACAGAAATCCTTATATAAATCAACGTTGACTTTTTTTTAATCATGATCTGTATGTTGAATCAACATCATAGCATAGGGTCAAATATCGGCAGAAAACTACAAGTGTGCATTCAGCACACACAGTAAACTCTATTTTCATAAAGCTTACCTGAACATGTAAATTTATTCACATAAATATATCCTCATGTCATTCCAGACCATCATTTACTCACAATCATGTTGTTCCGTGCAGGTTTAGACTCACATTAGAATGAGTAAATAATGACAGTGTTTTCATTTTTTAGAGAACTATCCATTTATCCATATGAAAAGAAGCCCTCAACTGCTGCAGGGATTCAAATCGTCATTTCTGAGTCTGTCTGATGGAGCTATTTCAGTCCAGTGAAGGACATCCGTCTGCTCTACTCTAATTAACAGCTGGGAAGAAACATAACAAAGAAATCCAGAAGTCTCTAGCGAGGCGAACAGTGACGTGCACGTCGTGTTACCAGTCAAACAACTATTTAAAAATACTTAAAGTAATTGACATTTAATAGACGGGTCTGACATGCCGCCAATTAACAATAAGTGCTTTAGGATATTCAATAATCGCGGGGGAATCGGGATTTAGGTCTTGTACATTGTAACCCATTTGCAAGTGCACTGGTGTCGAAGCCCCAAGAGCTTTGGTTGTATCTCAAGCCATCTTGACGGAGCGGTTCTCTGTGAAGAAGATCGTGACTGTCCTTGATGTGACACCAAAGACTGAGCTCCACGAACAGTGAACACTTCCTCCAGCAGATGTTACCCTTGCTTCTCTATAGCTGAGTGCACAGTGATTACCGCTTTGGCCATCTTATTTCTCTCCATTTCTCACCGCACATCACCTCTTCCTGCGGACAATCACAGGACAGGAAAATAGAAACCCTTTAGCCTCAAGAGGTCTGCTTGGATAGATGTCAGCCGAATTGTGCCAGTCACCTTTTTTTGATCTGTTAGCCACAGTGGGTCCGGACAAACAGATAGACTATTTTTAGATCTCATTGGGGAATTATAAATTGAGTGTCCACTTCGGTATGGTGATTGTTTATTGAAACGTCTGGCCACATGAGGTTTATAGCGCTCATTGAAGATCACTGCACTCATTACACTGTGACCTGCGAGACTGTGAAGGTGAGAGACACCAATTATAATGGCAGCAATGGACATCATGCTATATAAAATTGTATTTAAAGAAGCACCGGAAATATTTGACAGGTTTTTGTTGCATAACCTGAGTAACAGGGTTGAGGGCTGAACGTCATGTGTGCATTTGACACTAAGAATGTTTAAAAAAACGGAGAAAACGTATGTTATTAGTTATTTAGTACAAATTATGGTCATTCTTAAGGGTCATCATTTTAACATAGTACTTTTTTTGTGAAAGGAAAATCATGAAATAAAATGGTTGCACGTGAAATGTGGGGCAAATACAGTAAACAAAACAAAATAAAAAAAACTAAATTATTACCCTTCCTCTGAAAAAATATTTTTTTCCAAATATTTAAATATTTTTTCCAAGTGATGTTTAACAGGGCAAGGACATTTTTCAAAAATGTTTAATTATTATTCAAAATTTAATTCTAATATTACACTCTTAGAAATAAAGGTACAAAACCTGTCACTGGGGTGGTACCTTTTCAAAAGGTACACATTTGTACCTTACAGGGCCACATAATTGTTTAATATTATTATTTATTTTTATTTTTGTTATATTTTTTTATGTAAAAACTGCTATGGGTAATATTACAGTATATTACTCTTTTTCGATTGGCTACAAAACAAACCACTGTTGTTCAATGACTTTGTTAACCTAACTAGCCTATTTAAGCCTATAAATTGCACTTTAAGTTGAATACATAAGTTAACTAAATTTTTTGCAAAATAACAATTAAAATAGTATGTACTGTCATCATGGCAAAGACCATTCATTCATTCATTTTCCCTTGGCTTAGTCCCTTATTTATTAGGGGTCACCACAGTGGAATGAACTGCCAACTATTCCAGCATATGTTTTATGCAGCGGATGCCCTTCCAGCCACAACCCAGTACTGGGAAACACCCATACACACTCACATTCACACATACACTACGGCCAAGTTAGTTTATCCAATTCACTTATAGCGCATGTCTTTGAACTGTGGGGGAGCACCCAGAGGAACCGGAGCACCCGGAGGAAACCCACGCGAACACCGGGAGAACATTCAAACTTAGAAATTAGATATTACAATTATTATGGTTTAATGTGCTGGGAAAAAAACTTTTTTTATATTAAACATCACCTGGGAGATATTTGAAAACGTTTTTAAAAAATAAATGTGTCTTTTCTTTAGGTGGCATTTATGAGTGTGATTCTGTAGTACTCACAGAATGCAGAGTTTGGCCCAATTTTTATGGAAAGCAATGCAACAAAGATGATGTTTCCATACATAAATGCCACTATTTCACCATTATATTCTTTACAAAGTTTGTATCAGCATACCATTGCATCACGTGCAAATAAAGTATTAATATTGTATTTTAGAAAAACTGCAAGGGTTTAGAATGCCCAAAAGGCAAATGTAATGAGCATGAGAATTCTCTTCAATGCTCAGGCCCTGTCCCAAATGGCACCCATACCCTTCCAATCTTCCTCTTAGTCCACAGTTTAATGATGTAATGCCACTTTGGCTCAATACTAACTGGCACACTTGATGCGCACGTGTGTTCTTGTAGTGGCTGCCATGAAGGCATCACAGTCCACAAGAGTGTAGGGTGGTCCATTCATCATTTGAACTTTCAGAAGGGAGCTTGTACAGGCTTAAAAAAAACAAGAGCCTGTGATGGCAGACCATTGTAAGCTGGCAAAACTGCAAGTGCACAAGAAGAGTGTCGTTTGGCTTTGGGATTATAAAACTGTGGATTCAGAGAAAGACCAGAAGAGTTATGAGAGACCGAGTCTAAACATAAAAAGGAATCATTATGGTCATCACTGCCTGTGGAACACAGTATGGGGCTGAAGTGTGCAGTGGTAAGCTGTTGCTGGAGATGTACCTTTCTCAGGTTCAGCTCCAAATCTGATTAAACACACCTGAATTGGCTAATTAAGATAATCAGAAGCACTTGATGATTGCACACAGGTGTGTTGGAGCAGGACTGGAACTGAACTGTTGGTAGACCTCCAGGAACAGGATTGGGCACGTGGTGACTATTGTCAGAAAGATTGCAAGGGCACATAAAGTGCATTACATCACAAAAATGTGGACTCAACAGAGAACTGCAAGGTTTTAAGGTGTCATTTAGAATAGAGCATAAACATCAACAAGAACATTCATGCTCACTTTGGGTAAAAGTGACCAGGAATGCTCTGAATTTCTACCTTCCTGCTCCAACCCTGATTAAACACACCTGAAGCAGCTAATGGAGATGTTCAGGAGCACTTGATGATTGCAGACAGGTGTGCTGGAGCAGGGCTGGAGCTGAACTCTGCAGGCACATTCATCTCCAGAAACAGAATTGGGCACCCCTGTCCTAAGGTCTCACAGGGTCTGTTTACACCTGGTCACTTTGTGCATTTTCTCTGATAGGATAGCTATCTGTTTTGTGCAAACGGTTCCATTGACATTTGGCCACATAAATGTGTCTCCACTAAACGGATATAAATTCGATCTTCAAATCCCATGTTATATGCAAATATACTAGATAGTGTCATCTAAAGCATCAGATACACCGCATTTTACTTAATTATTATTATTTGTTACATACGTTAGCTATATATTGTCATACAAATGATTTGATATGCAGTCTACAGAAGGCTTTGTGACCAATCACAATAAAGGGAAACTGAAAAAAGGAATAAAACGGGGGAAAAAATGCCTAGCTGTCATCTATGGGATTGCATTTTGCATTAGTGACATTATCTGACCATTTCAAGCCTATTACACACTCTCTTGTAAAAATTTACATATGTCATAGTTTCAGATGATTGTTTAGACTTGTCCAGTTTTATCTGAAATGTGTCCTAGACCACCTTCTAAAGTAGTACTTTGAGTGATCTGATTTATATCGGTCTTAAATGCATTTGGAGAGCATTTACACCAGCCCTCTTCCTAATCTGATAGCTATCCGATCAGAAAATGCATGAAGTGACCGGGTGTAAACAACCCCACAGACACTCACAAACAGAAGTATGAAGATTATCTTTAAACTATTCTAATTCTACTAACAAATTAAAAGTAGAATCAGATGTGTTTTATTAGGGAGACATACAAAATGTGCAGAGTTGGGGCACTCCAGGACCTAAGGAGACGCTGATGTAATTCACAGTTGAATATGGTGAGACATGCTATGCACACATTCATGCTAACCTCTTTTTTGTATTTTTAATATTATTATTTGCAAATAGTTTAGAATAATAATAATAAATATCACAAAAATTTATTTTCTTTTTTTCACACTTTGCACCAAAATCCACCATCAATTATTAATCTTAAAAAGGCCATTAACAAACTAGTTACTTTTCATGCCAAGTTAAATATTATGCTAAAGAATATGGTCATCTAACATGTATTAGTTCTCACAGCAGAAGCCCTGCGCCTCTAATGCTTTAGAAAAAAAAAACAAAAAAAAACCTGATAGACACTAAAGTGCACCATATTCATGGAAAGTGCTGGCTAAATGTTATCAATATATTAAACTTCTGGTTGAAGCCACCTTAATTTATCCATTATCCCTCAACCTTTTGGCAGGCAGCGTTCAACCCTGGCATACAGAGATATCAGTGGACATCTGGTGAAATGGCCAAAACGGACAGCGGCACAGAGTTATAAATATTCAAGTCTGCTCTTTCCAGCCCTATTGTATTATCACAAATGAACATAAACAACACATATGGATAGTTTTCAGAGGTTTCGCAACTTGAATCCATTTCTCTTGATAGAATTTCACTGCTGGTGTCAAGGCAAATCAGACCCTGCATTTGCAGCTGAGTTACTCCAGCGAGGGTAAAAAATGCGAATCAGAGCTCAGCTCGTCATAGATAATCAAGCCATCAGCATGCAGATGCCAAAGCCAGAGGTACAATCTCAAATGAATAATCAGGATGAACCGTGTGTGTGCGTGTGCATGCGTTTGTGTGACTGTGATACAGCATGTCTGAACTTTCCTCCAAGAACTAGGTTTTGGCATGCCGTGTTTTAGTCGTCATGCTTTCTTGAGCATTGGTGATGCTGCTCAAATGTTGGCTCTGCTCACTTCTGACGGACTCTATTCTCCTCTCTAATTGCAGCATTTAACACTAATGTCAGGACACAGCAGCAGAGGGTGAAGGTGAAAGTCTGTCTCTTTTCTGTCCATCAGTGCTGGTTTGGTCAGTTGAGGGCATATTAATAAAAAGACCAGCTGAACTCAGAGGCCGTTGGTGCTAGACTTATGATAACCGTGTTATTTCAGGTAAATGGGTAAACATTCCAAGTGCTCTTTTATTAGTGTTGAGTAACAAAGCAGAATGAATCTGCATGATTTCTTCTAGATGCTTAAGGTTTTAGTGTGCTAACAGGCTCTTTGGGGTAAGATCTGTCAAGGTTGACATATAACAATCATTTAAGGCATTACTTTTGTTTCAGTGTGATCAATAAATGAATTAAGATAACATTAAATAATAAATCAATTTAAATAAAATATTTATACACTACTGGTCAAAGATATGGAATTATTATGATTTTTAATTATATATAGCAAATGTATAATTATTAGCCCTCCTAGAGCAAGGACATTTTTAATTTTCACAGTATTTGCTAGATTTTTTTCTTCTGGAGAAACTCATTTTTCTTTTAGGTTGGATGGAGTAAAAGCAGCCTTTTTAAGGAATTATTATATTTTGATTGGCTACAGAACAAATCAGTCTTATCCAATAACTTGCCTAATTAATCTAACATATAGTTAACCTAATTAACCTATAAGTTTGTTTTTTGTTTTTTTTATCACTTTAAACTTTCTAGTAAATATCTAGTAAATTATTATGTACTGTCATCATGGCAAAGACAAAAGAAATTAGTTATTCAAAATTAGTTATTAAAACTCATTCATTCATTTTCTTTTCGGCTTAGTCCCTTTATTAATCTGGGGTCGCCACAGCGGAATGAACCGCCAACTTATCCAGCATATGTTTTACGCAGCGGATGCCCTTCCAGCCGCAACCCATCACTGGGAAACATCCACACACACTCATTCACACACATACGCTACGGACAATTTAGCTTACCCAATTCACCTATACCGCATGTCTTTGGACCTGTGGGGGAAACCGGAGCACCCGGAGGAAACCCACGCGAACACGGGGAGAACATGCAAACTCCACACAGAAATGCCAACTGACCCAGCCAAGGCTCGAACCAGCGACCTTCTTGCTGTGAGGCGATTGTGCTACCCACTGCGCCACCGCATCGCCCGTTATTAAAACTACTATGTTTTAAAATGTGTTAGAAAAAGAAAATCTCTCTGTTAAACAGCACTTAAGAAATATTGTTAAAAAAGCAAAATTTCACAGGAGGGCTAATAATTTGGACTTTTTGAAACTTCTTATTTGTGATTCTGTCTGAGCTAAACTAAAAATGACATGTTTCATGAGATCTGATTTATTGTTTGATTCTCTCATATATGTGCACATTTTTGGTTAATTCGATGTTGTGCACTTTGGTATTAACAAAGGCACAGACACCAGCTCCTTTGTTTGCTTTCAGATTTAGCCAGATAAGAAGATGAAACCCAAGTTTGGAGATTTACCAAAAGAACTTCAGCAAGCAGCATGAAAACAGCACAGAATACACAAATCCTGCTGCCATCTCCACATTCATCTCTGAGTAGAGCATGTTTGTGCTAACCATGACCTAAAGCATCATAAAATCATCAACACTTTTGGAACCCGAGGCCATACAGTCACCCCAAGTCCTTGATATGACTATTTACACCAATATAAACCTCTCGATGGTCAATTTACTCTAACCAATGCTGGCAGAGGGAAAACAACTTCTAAATCATTAAGTTTCCTAATGTTTTGATCATTAAGAATACATAATGAGATAATTTATGATATAAAGTGAAGGGCGAGCTGACAAAGTAAACAAGGTTCAGGCCAGATGCATGTAATTTTGGAGAGTCAAGACATTCATCACAGAAAAGCACAATTAAAATTCTGGTATCTATGCAGGTTTCTCTTGTAATGAGATTAAATAAATTTGCCCACACAAAATAACCAAAGCAACCGAAGCTAAAAAACAGAGTATGTATAAGTGGGTTTTAAAATAGTACATTTGAACATTCAAATGATTAAAAAAAAAAAAAAAAAACTACAGAAGAAAATAATGATTCAATGTCTATCAAAGGGATATAAAAGCTGTTCAATTTAATGTATTTAATGCATCAAATTATTCTTCATATACATTGTAATGACATGAATTTGATATTCATCTTTACAGCCAAAAACTCAAAATGAGGTGAGGTCTATGGAACAGACTGATGTGTTATTTACTTGTGTTTAGGTATAAAAGCATTACGGACATGCAGTACTTGGCAGCTCAATTATGCCAAGTCATCAGCAGTCATTTTATGACACAATACAGGACAAACACTCTGTCATCTTTTTCTCAGACCGATTTTTACCCATCTCCATTATTATTCAAAGGACTATCGGTAGAGCTGGACAGTTTGTCATTCTGAGTTACAAGGATAGTGGAAGGCGGAGAAAAGATATCACGTATCCCAGTGTATGATCAAGACCTGCTCATGATTAACTGTTTATACAAGTTATGTAATATACACTGACTTGGGCACTATATTAGCCAATCACAAAGCAGTAGCTTAATGCATTCAGGCAAGTACAGTATGGACAATCTCCTGGACAAATTTAATATGGAGAAGAAAGGTGTGAAATGAATAATATTATTAGATCCACTCTTAGCTTTTAGTGCTCATGAAGGTGCACCCTATACTGACACTGAGAAGAAGAAAAATAAAGTCAATATGTTTGTTTTATGTGTGCACAAAAGTATTTTTTAATATAGCTTAATGATATATTCCCACTGAAGGCATATGGACTGTTTTGAGAATGTACTTTGTACATTTCTGAGCATCTCGGGACCAATTGCTGTGTATGGAGGATGAAGGAGCTCCTAGATTTCACCTAAAATATCTTAATTTGTATTCCGAAGATGAAAGAAGATTTAATGGGTTCGAAACGACAGGAGGGTGAGTAATTAATAAAAAAATTTCATTTTAAATTTCAGCTAACCCTTAACATGATTGTATAATTAAACAGTACATAAATTACATATTTAGTTCAATCAAAATTAGAGTCAACAATTTCTTAAATGTTGAGATCCCTGCTTGGCCTTGGCCACATTTAAAGTCATTTTAACAGGAGTAAAAGAGAGGTTTTTAAGCCAAATTTATGAGTTACTGTATCTTCTGAACCAAAGTATAAAAATTTAATTGAGCTATTTGAAAAAAATATATATGTATTTCAATGTCACTAACTCATTTAAGTCCCCCCAAAAGGCCGGCCATTTTTTAAAAGCCCACAGTGACCCCCCAGTTCATCAACAGTAAGAACAAAAAGGCAATATTGCAATATTGGCACGACTAACCTTTGCTAAGGAGCATGTTGTGTGGACAGACAACTGATCCAAAAAAGTACAACTTAAGTACACTTCCTTTTCACCTGGGTTGTAATTCAAAAGAAACCTCTCAGCTCGAATAAAATATGCTTCTGATAAACATTTGCATTGACTCAGATGTAGGCCCAACTCCTGCTGCAGCAAACAACAAACCATGACACTTTTCACTTCTTTACACTCTGTTTTTAGTCTTTCCCCAATTAAAATTAAAATTGCTTTGATCACTAAATTGAAGTTTCAATCAGTTGTCTATACTAAGTTGTATATACAATTGTACTATACTAAGTAGATATTAAATGTGTTATTTTGGAACAACTTCAAGCATATTGTTATTTTATATATACTTAAGATTAACTTTAAGCTACTTGAAATATGCTGTAACATACTTAGTTGTGTTAAAATGGACATACTTTAAGTACAATTAAAGTGTATTTTTAAAAGTGTATTATATTTAAAGTACATTTAAATTATATACTGGAAACACAGTTAAAGTATATTTTAAACACAGTTGAAGTTTATTTTAAGTTCAGATAAAGTATATTTTCAGCCCAGCTGCAGTGCATTTTAAAACCAATTAAAGTATAGTATAAGCCCAGTTGAAGTATACTTTAAGTTCAGATGAAGTGCATTTTAAAACTAGTTAAAGTATTGTTTAAGCTCAGTTGAAGTATATTTTAAGCTCAGTAGAAAAATATTTTAAGCTTCACATTAATGTGTTATTACTATACTTACTATACATTTGCAGAGTACTACAAGATCTACTTTATTTCAACAACAATTAACAAAATCATTCAGAAGAATGTATTTTAATTATATTAAAAATATGCTGTAAAAGTACAATACAAACACAAATAACTGTGCGGTTTTTGAATGCTTGAAAACTGTAATTTTCAACTTTTTCAATTGACAATTAACATTGTATAACAGTGTGAAGTAAAATGCAAACAAACAAGGAAACAAATGCGTAACAAAAAACAAACCAAACATAGAGCTGATGCTTCACTGTATCCTTACAGTGAAGGGAAAATTTTTTTCGAGTAAGCCTCGTTGTTGCTTTTTCTGCGGATGAAAGATCGCACCTCAGACACAGTGGTGTTTGGGAATTCTTTTTTTACAGTGTCTGTGGAAAAAGAAAAGTACTGTTTAGATATAAAAGCAATTTTATAATATAAAATAAAAAATATAATATAAAAATGATTTATACAACATTGCAAGTGATAACTATATTATTGTACTAAATTTAAGTGGTCATGAATACACAAAAAGGCAGCTAAAAGAAAAAAAAGAATCTTGTCATAAGATTTTGTCTTACCCTTTCTGATGATGCAGAAGGACACAATTCACTGGAACTCAGGCTTGAACTTGAGCTGTAAGATGAGCTTCTTTTCATGCCCTCCAATACATCTTTGAGAGAATTTACAATTCCAGGAAGGTCTACAAAATTTTAATCATAATTAAATGGTTAATTCCGGTTGTAACCCAGTACTGGGAAACACCCATACACTCTTGCACTCACACACACTCTCATACACTTCGACTGACCCAACTGACCTAGCTGGGACTCAAACCAGTTACCTTCTTGCTGTGAGGCGACAGTGCTAACCACAAAGCCACAGTGCTGCCGTGCATTCTCCATTTTTAGGTTTAAATCTTTATTTTTTAATAAAGCATTGCTGTAATTTAAAAAATTTATATAGTATGTATTTGTTCTAAAATAGCACTTATCTTGTGAAATGTGCAAGTTGTTAGCAGAAGCATTTTACAATTTAATTAAAAGAGGAAAAAGCTAAATATACAAATGTCAAACATATGTATATTGGTCATGTGCAAAACATGATTATTAAACCTTGAATAAAAAATGCATGCTACTGTAACATAGCTGTCATTACAGATCCACAATTACTTTTAATCTACTGTACATGATGGCCTTAAGTTACCTTTCAAAGCTTTGACTACATCGTCATCAAGCTCTACAGAAGTTTTCTGGAGAGATTTCCTCTGCAAAAAGCTGTTCCCCAGTTCCTTGTCTCCATCATCTTCTTGTTCGTTGTCACTATCCAATGCCGCCTGTATTTGTTAAAACAGATACAAGGTTAGAAGAGGTTCTACCATACCACTTCATTTTAGTGTTACTGTTGTATTATGAAACAGTCACATTTAACAAGTTCATATTTATTTACAACAGCCATACTGTACTTTTTACAAACTTTTTGAGTGCCTTTGAAATTACTTAGTACTAAAACATTACTTACTGTTCTCTTCCTTGATCTTCTCAACTGTGTGTTTTCAAACAAGTCAATCTCAGTATTATCTGAATCATCAGACAATGGAGTAGAGGTTTACAGGAGCTGTCCCCCATTGCAAATGTAGCTGAACTTTGACAAGTACTTGCAACCTAAAAACATTTACATAATAAACATTTAACATCATTACTGACAATCCAAAAATGAAAAATTTCAGTGTGGTGTTAAGTGACTATTACAAATACTTACATTACTGTAATTAAGTAGTTCTTCTTAGAATTGTACTTTAAGTGTTTTTTTTTTAATTGGGATTTTATTTTAGTACATTTTTTATAACCTGTATCTGTACTTTTACACGTGACACCTGCAACCTTTTACCTGCAGTCACTACTTTTCTTGTCTATGGTAATTGGCTAGAATAATACAGTAATCAGTCCTGTGATTCCTGTCCAATCAAATCGCACATAGAAAAATCTAATTAGAAGGACCAACCTCAGTCAGATGCTTTATAAATCCAGCAAACATTTACAGTGGGAATCATTAAAATTGTCCAAGTAGAAGCAAAATCACTACACGCAATGATGCAAGAACTGTTTAGATTCATGATAAAGATGAAGGTACTGTATGAGGACTGAAATCAACAAATGGCCTTAATAACTAAATTCAACAAATTGAATGTATTCAATCAGTTCTGCAGTTGCTTGTTTTGCAGTGCCACCTATTGGACTCTGGTAACATGTTAGTCAGGGATCAAAGTGCATAATAAGTATTAACATATCCTTACAGCTAAATTTTTGTCCCTTAAATAACAGCGAGGAATGAATTTACCTGCTTTCAGTCAGTTTATTATATGTGCATGTTTATTTTTTGTGTTCTCACATTATAATAAGCTCACATTTTAAATGGTTCATAAATGGCATAATTAATTTCTTTTACACTGAGAAATAAAATTCCACTGACGTAAGCTACATTTTTAATCTGCAGGGTATAAGAATGAGTATACTTCACAGTACTTAGTATTTAGTACTTTTAAAAGTGCTGCTTTTTACTTATACCTTCAGTAGTATTTACAACAGATACTTTTACTCTTGCACATTTTTTTTCTTGCACAGTATGTTTTTTAGTACTCTTTCCATCACTGCAGTACAACAATCTGGAATAGTAAGATCATCACATAACTTAACAGCCTCAGACGTTTTTTGTTTTTTTTCTTGCTGTGTTCCTTCACTGGTTATCCAGATGTCTTCTCCTTTCTTGAAAGCATCTCTTTTCACAATTAAATCTTTGTACACATTTGCAATTAGACAAATTAATCAGAGAAAAGCAGTACAGTTGTCAGATTAAACTGTATGAACGTAAACCAACATAAAATGGGTATTATTAACAATTAAAAAGTAATTACTAAAAGGGTTTTACACAATAAAATAAGTATTCTGCTATAATTTAACCTTACACACCCTATACTGTGTGTGTGTGTGTGTGTGTGTGTGTGTGTGTGTGTGTGTGTATATATATATAATCATTCTTATAAGCACAAAATGACATATATTTATTATATTCATACTATAATTTGTCCAAACAATGGAAGTTAATGGTTAAGAGAAGTTAGGAGTTGATATAGTAATATGCACTTGTAAGAAACCACATTCAATTAATTTGCAAAAAAGAGAAAATACAATTCCATTAATCAGCCTTATATGATTTAATATTGTACATCCAGTAAAACAGCTGTCTATATTCATGCTTATCCAGAAATTGTTTGAAGTGAGCTATTCATTATTTATATATTAGATCAAATAACAAGCAGGTTACAGGGTCAGCACACTGTAATAACCACTATTCAGTCTGCAAATACGAAAGTTGTTTCTTATTGGGTAACCATCGTTATAGACTGAACGGAAAACACACATATGTACTATCCACGTTGAAAAATATTTTCTAAAGCTTAAGTGAACAACAAAAGTTAGTTATGCTGAAAGTAAGCAAGAATAAACTTACCACCAAGAAGCAGTATTTTCGCTGCCAGTTTCTTTTGCTCCCCATGCCTGCTTCGACTCGGCAAACATATCTCGACGTAACCCTCTTCACTGTCTAGTTGTTCGCGCGATCTGACCTGATTTTCCAGTCGTCGATGTTCACGTATTATTATATCGGTGCTGTCTACCTTCACAAGATCTTAGTCTGGGAAATAAAACAAAGCAAATTTCGGAAACGACATGACTTCTGTTAATCGGCAAATATCAACTTGTTGCCCGCGCTCAATAAGCTTACGTCTCTATTGCTGCATGGGATTGGACAATTATGTTTCGATTTGAAAAAGCTTGGTTCTGATTGGTCAAACTGATTTAAACGCAACATTCTGGTTGACCCAAAACAAAGTAACATATTACTGTGCTTGCCATTAGTCAAAATGGGCACGAAAGTTACAGAAATTAAGAAATACAAATTATACCTGGAGTCAAAGCATAGCAAATTACCAAAAACAACAGTTCATCAACACTTGAAGAAACTATGAAAATAAAGAGGTAAGCTGATTATTATTTATTTATATATTGCTTTAAGAGAGGGAATATTGCTTTGTGAGCAATGTAAATCTACTTGTAATGCAAAATTTTGTTCTATATTTCCAAGTACACACATAACTACATAATATATTGACTTTAAAGTTTTATTGCTAAACATAAATAGCTTAATATATTTACATAAGTGGTACATTTTCAGATTTTACTTCTATAATGCATGTACGTTTGACTTAATATACTTTTCAAAATATCTGAAATACTTAAATATATCTTCATTTTGAAATATATGTTATGTTCATGGTTTACAAAATGTATTTAAAAAAAATCCATATATATTTTGAAATACAGGCTAAAGCACATGCTCATTTGCAGTATTTAAAATGTTTCATTATGTCTAAAACAATAAAAAATAACATGCATATACTTTAAACACAGTGAAATTGGCACCGTTTCACAATGTTCTTATACAAAGTACACATAAAACATACTTTAAGAAAGAATAAAATCAGTGTGTTTTCAGTGAATACATTAAAATGCATAAATAGTATGCTTGAGTTCTAGCATATTTTTTAAAAGTGCAATTAAGCATATTTTTTACCAATGTACTTGTAGTATAGTTTATAATAAATACATTAAAATGCAAACCAACACATTTAGAATGCACTTTAAGTAAGTATGTTATTTGTGCTAATTGTGCTTTAAACATACTATCTACATTTCAAGTACATTTGTAATATATTTAAGAGCACTTCTTTTTCACCTAGGAATGCAGATATATGCATACAGTATGTACAGCTGGCTAATGACAGATCTGTAGTCTAGGATTTCTCTGTATGAAATGTGTTTATTGTGTTTGAACTGGTTTTGATGGCATGTTTGGCATTGCTGGACGACCTGGCGAGAGTGCAGAAAGAGGCAATATATTTTAGAAGATTGACAAAAGGCTTAAATGAAGGGTTGTGTGGAAAGCCCTTATATGAAGATCATTTTATATTAATAACAAAACTTATGCATGATTTTGGTTATTTATAATTGTCCAAATTCATGAACATTAGAACAAGTTTAAGAACAAATTCATGTGTGCAATTTATGTGGAGTCTGAATGTGTGTATAAATGAACAATCTGCAATTAGTAAATGTTTTTACATTTTGATAAAATGCCGTGCAATTCATCACATAACTGAGCTCCATTACAGCTTGAATACTGGTGTGATCTACTGGGCTCTGCACACTTTGGATTAGCTTTCTTCAGAAGCTGACAACTGAATTAATACAGTTAATCAAGCTAATCGGTTGTCAAGCTTGTCCTTGACGATAAAGACTCATAAACAGTCACTTAACTTTTTTTGTAGCCGACAAAATATGCTTGGTGATCCATGAGCTCAAAATTTGGCCCTGCAGTCAAGTAGACACACAAACTATCATTATGCTAGTAAAAAGCCATAGCCATGTTTAGTCACTGAAACATAACATTTTATTATGGTGGATGTTTTACTACTGCCCAATTTTTTGAACAGCTCATAAAAGCATGAAATTGAGTTAAAATTGTGCCACATTTATATTGCAGAGAGTTTTTCATACCAATACACTCTACAGTACACTGTAAAGATTATACAGTATAAGCAAAAGTAAGCATGTCACCCAAGGGCAA
This sequence comes from Danio jaintianensis, assembly GCA_903798115.1. Classification (NCBI taxonomy): domain Eukaryota; kingdom Metazoa; phylum Chordata; class Actinopteri; order Cypriniformes; family Danionidae; genus Danio; species Danio jaintianensis. The sequence goes on along the minus strand of CAIGQV010019070.1, from coordinate 20,877,865 downwards.
CACTCTTTATTTGACCAAAGCACTTCCTTTGATCTGTGATTGACTGTAGTTTTCTTCCCAGATTGCATTTGTTTTAGTTCTGACCCCAGTATGTCGAGGCTACAGCCTGCACACAGAGCTCTAGCACACTGAGTATGAGAGTATGTCAGCGGGTTCGTAGTCTAGGCATCTGCTGTTGGCTCTAAAATCCCCTCAAATAGCATATTTCTGCAGCTGTTAGTGGCACTCGTACAGCATAGTGATGCTTTAGTGTTATAGAGTCCATTCCTGCTTTAAATAGTGTCTTTATCATTGCCACTTAGCCACTTTGACGCACAAACAGCGTAACATGATTTTAAAAAGGATGTTGATGGTGTTTTAGCCCATGCCACACAGTTACTTTGGGCGGAAAATGAAAGAGAATAGAGTCTTTGGTTTAAATCACAGTCAGCATTTGGTGGTTTGCTTAAAGAATGGTTCATTTAAACATGTAAGTTAGCTGTTAATTTACTCACCCTCAGGCCATTCAAGATGTACAGTAGGTGACTCTTTTTGCTTCTGAAAATTAAAGATTTTTAGATGAATCTGTGGATTTTATTGAAGTCAATGCATACAGACAAGATTAAAGGGATAGTTCACCCAACTGAACATTCTGTTATCATTTATTGATCCTTCACTCAAACCTGTTTGAGTTTCTTCTTTTCAACCCAAAATAAGATATTTTGAAAAATGCAACCATATTATTTGTATTTCCTAGTATGAAAGTCAGTTGTTACAGGTTTGTAATGTTATTCAAAATTACTTATTTTGCGTTCAACAGAAGAAAAAAAGAAACTCATAAAGGTTTGAAAGCATTTGAGTGTGAGTAAATACTAAGTTTTCATTTTTGGATGAACTATCCCTTTAATACCAATGGAATCACAGTGTTCTCTGCAAGAAACAGAAAACATTATTTACAACATTACCTTTATTCTATAGCCTAGTGAAATGCTCCTGAGTTCCAAACTTGAGCCAGAATGAAAACAACCTGAAATATAATACAATTCCACTCAGCCAACTTAAGCGTAACACAACATGGTCCATTACGTGTTCCACACCATACTGCTGGCAATCTCCTTTCTTCAGTTCCAAACTCCTATAAATTATTTGGCTTCAGCCTTCAGAAGCATCAAAAATTGCTAGCTGCTTGCTGGATGGAAGTGTACGTTGAATGTAAAGAACGGATCTCGTGCTCCTCATACAAGAGCGTTCTATCAGGATTTAATATTTTATTCCTCTGAAGACCATTGTTTTTGGCGATATTTGTTTGAAATCAACACTTTCTTTAGAAACTAGTTGCTTTGGGGAAGCAAAATATGGAATAAATGCGAACGGCAGACAACCCGGTTCCTGTGCAAATTGAATTCACACTAACTGACGCACAAAGTGAAAACAATTAGTATCTAATATAGCATCCGCTACGCATGGTTGTCCCATATGTCACCACCTTAGCTTCATTTATGCCAACAACCTGACAGTTCAAAACCTTAAAACCAAAATGCCGGGTATAATATACAATAAACGTCGTCTTGCAGAAATAATAATTGTATTGCATCAGAAACCTAGTGCCTCTGAAGCTTTGATGTGCCCTCGTGTTAGAATATATGGAGGAAACTTCAATGAAGAAGCATCATCATGTCCTCCAATACTGCAGTGCCCTCTGCTGTTCACTGCTCAACACCTGCAGGGACTATAAAATACAACAAACGTTGTCATTAATATTAATGAGTATTGAAAAATTCATTAAAACGGAACAATAACAGGACTATATGTTAGTACTATAGCTTACTGTCTTCAACTGTTAAAATGCTTTAGGGAGCTGGTGCTTGGTATAACAACAAGGCAGCCTAATAAAACATACTACAGCTTGTAGTCTTTCTACATTTTTTAAAATGTAATAATTCAACAATTGTTTGCAAGACTTTTATCACAAGAAACAAAACATGACAGTCTAATCAATGATTAGAAGTACAAGAGTACATGTCATGATTTTGAATAAATAACTTTAATGGGAGTAAAGCAACGTGAACACATAAAAAATTGTCAAAATCAACTGGAAAAAAATGAGAACAGTACTTTTGCCAAAAACTAAAAAAGCATTTGTTTCTTATGTGATCATGTAATGATTACCACTCAATTGAACTAATGGTTAGTGCTCACCCACATCTTTAAATCGAACACAACGAAAAAAGTGAAATGGTCATGTCTAAAGTGCCTGTTGTTACATAAAACACAAACCAACTATAAAGTGCATGATTATAAAATGCATAGGGGACAATGTCTGGGGAAAGTAGTTGAGCCTATGACCTTTCATAGTTTTAAGTCAGATCATACAGTATATGCTTGCTGATGTCTTTGACATATATAACTGTTTTATTCCACAGTCATGGCCATACATAAAAAAACTACACTCACCCAGAAACATAAGGCAGTGGCTCCTACTGTATAAGCCTCTGATAATTTTCTCTTTTATTAAAGATCATATTTGTATTCATTTTGAAACCTCTGACCTCTATTACAGTAACAAAATGACAAATCTTACACAACACAATTTATTAAATCAAAGTAGCAATAAAGACACGGTAACCCATTACCATAATTTAAGTGATATCCCAAATATGCAGTGTTTGCTTAAGTCATTTGAAACTATGTATGCAGAGCATACAGTGAAAGACACCATTCAGTGAACAATTAACGCATTTTAAATCTTTTAAATATTATTTTCATCTGATTAACAATAGAAAACCACTGCCCTGCAGAGGTCATATATTTCTTATTTATTTAGATTTTTTTAGTATATTATTTTTTTTTAAATATAGAAATCTGTTAATCAGCATAAATTTGCATCTCTGGTCTGAGCTCTGTCTGGTGAAATCCTGCATGGCCCACAGCTGTGGAATATAGTCTGTTACTATAAACCGGCATGCAGCCGTAGTTTGGGAAAACACCAGAACTTGCTCGGCTACTCTTAGGAACTTTCGCATGTACTGAAACATAATTTTCAGAATAGTCTGAGCGAGATGGCACATACATACTACGAGTTCTTGTCCTGCTATGAGAAGAGAAAGGCAGTCTGTGATCCCGCTCCAGAGTCATTTTGGCTTGACCAGGTGAATTGCGATTTTTCACACTCTGCGATCTCTTAGACCTCTGCGGGTCTCTGCTCATAGCCCGAATGTACTGGTAGTCCTCTTTAGGATTGCTGAGAGTCTTATACATAAGCCTGTCCTGGTTGCGGTGTGTGACACCGAAGCTATCGCTGGACCCGGTGTGTTTGAAGTCAGGGCAGCTGTATTCCTTATGCAGGCTCAGATTGTGTGGCAGTGCTGTGGACTCAAGCCTGTGTTGAGGATAGTTGTGCATGGATCGACTCTGCTTCATTATAAGAGCCGATTTGGCTCCCTGCCCACTGTCATGCCTGTCTGACTTTGAGGGCACAGGCATATCAGGCTCAGAAAGTGGGTGCTCTGGGGAGTAATGGGATACCATAGTGACCCTGTATTTCCCATCAGCCCCTTCAGTTGAAATCAGCATCTCCTTCCCAGAGTTTGACCTGCTCCTAGTGTGCATTGTTTCTTGGCACTGACGATCGCATCTTACAAGATGGGGCTGGGCCACAACCGGACCCAATGGCCTTTCCTTGGCTGCATTTTCCTGCCTAATGGACTGACTGAAATGTCGATCAGATAAACCAGAATTAAAAGCCTCATAGAAAGAGGGGTTCTTCATTCTTGGCAGGAAACCAGCATCTCTGGTCATGAAGTCGGACTCATTGTTCAATGGGAGGTTGCGTAGAGGCTTGTGGTAGTTTTCGGAAGTGGCCATCACCTTTGATGAGCGAGAAGGCAGTTTGTTGAGTGTGTAAGAAAGAGTGTACCCACTGTTCTCTCGGTATTGATTGTATCGAGCCTCTGAATAGGGGCTGTACCTATACCGAACTTTCCCATCTTCAAAGTAAGGCCGCACTTGCTGAATGTCTGATGGCGGTGGTTTTTGGTAAGCTTTGCTCTGGCTTCCTTGGCGTTGGAGGAAGAAAAATTTGTCCTCTGGTGGAGTGTGCATAGAGCGCACCCTACGGATAGTTGGATAGACGGAGGCTCCATCCAATGGTGGATACCTTGGTCCTCCATGTCTATAGACACCAACTGAAGAGTAGTCTTCCCGTTGACCTTTATACTTAATGGACTGATGTAGGGATCGTGGAGCAAGGGTATTGCAGTAGCTTCTCGATAGAACTCTAGGATGTGGACGCCCATCGTCAACCTGGTAATAAGGTGTGCTTTGCCCAACCGGACTTGACCATTGTTGGGAGTGTTGGGAGTAAGCAGACCTTTGCTCTCTGGGTTTGTACTGATACAACACACTCGGTGGAGTACTTGAAGCTTGTGGAAGAACTTCATGTACCGAAGTAGGCATGGCTGTTTCCGCCAATATGGCTCGGAAGTTAGCAGCATTAGCAGCCTGCTTGTTGTGGAGTGCATCAATGGCTGAATGACTATCCAAGGAAGAAAATCTCTCAGAGAGTGTTGTCTGTAAACTTCCATGTACCTCCATCTCGGCATCAAGGCTTGATCCACCTCCATCTGTACCAACTCCAACATGACGGATATTATCTCTCAGAGTTGTTTGGGTCTCTTGAACCAGCTGAATTTCTGGATCTGTGCAAGAAGAGAAACCCTGAGAGGGCACATGGGTGCACTGGCCACCAGCTGGTGCATCACAACCATCAGAGAAGCTGAGTCCGCTCTCACTGCCATGACAGGCACAGGTGCTGCGTAGGCTGCCGGCATCAGTGTGGCTCTCAGTAGACATAGTGCTTGATGGATCCGGGAAAGCCCTGTTAGACGCAAACCGTTCCTCTCTATCAGAAGACGTTTGTACAGGAGGAGGAAATTGGAGTGTGAAAAGTGGGTTTTTATGATGAATTGGAGAAATGGGTGTGGGAGGTTCAGAGCTCCCACGTTTGCTGAGTCGAGTTGCCTGCTGGGCAGATTCGGCTAGCGCTAGAGCTAACATACGGGCAGCGCTTTTTACTGCAGGCTGGGGAGTTATGAGAGATACAGACCTCACCAAACCAGGCGTGCATTCAAATGTCACTGCACCTAGACAGAGAAAAACAAACCAACATACTTTTTAAAAGAGGGACACAGTGCTAAAATATAATTTGAATGGTGAGTTTAAATGATAGATTTTAGAACATTCTGGGTACATAAGCAGCTAATTAGTGATTTAATGAGCTAAAGGTCTTAGTTAATGGTTTGTTAATACCGTGAATTGTACATTAAAATAAAGTGTGACCATATATATTCAATTAGGCCTTAGGCCAGAGATGTTCGCATATCTCTATTCCATTATTCCTTCAGGTTAAATGTTGGCCTCACTAACATTTATTGACAGCACTGTTTTTCATTTTATTTTACTTTCCTAATCCAATTAAACAAAGTACAACTTCAGGGCTATAAAAAGGTATATAGCTAATAATTGTCTAATTTTCTTTTGCAATTAACTGCTTAGCACATTCAGTTAAGTTTTAAGGAAAGTAAACAAAATAATTAGTGTAAGTGTTAGGTTGAGCAATTTATATGCATGACACTAGTAGCTGAGCATATGTTCCTTTATATAAATATTTGTATCATTTAATTATTTAGATGAATTAAAGGTTGTGCAAGGTTGCTGACCTGAGTCTGCTCTTCTGTGCTGCTTTACATTTGCAGATTTACTTTCTGATTTGCAGAAGCTCGCAGAACGTTGATGGCCTTCACCAGCTTTCGTAGACACACTGGGCTTTTTCATGAGGGACACAATGTCAGAAGGACAGGACACAGTACTGCTTTTTGGTACTGAAGTCCTTGAAGTCCCCACTTGGCCAGTCTTAGAGAAGCCCACGTCCAGATTAGTAGAGGAGAGTGGCAGATCAGAGGGTCTATGATTTGCATCTTCTGAGCACAGTGGAATAAGATCAGGAGGTTGTGAAGGACTTGTGACTTTGTTGGAAGGCTCTAACTCATTGTTTTTGCCTCCTGCCTTCTTGCGACTGCCTTTTTTCTTATTTTTGTGCTCAACCAACCGAGCTGACTGAAATGCCAATGGGTCTATGTCTAAGGAGGATATACCTATAAACTCAGCATCTGCTGAAGGATGGGGTGGAGATATAAGAGCTGGCACACAAGAGGAAGAGGAAGTGTCTTTCCTATGGTCTTTGAGACTGGACCGAGAGTCTCCAGTCAGTCTGCTGTCTAGCAGCTCCTCATTGAAGGAGATTGATAAAGCATCACTGGTGGAAAGCGGCCTACGTGGACGGTAAATATTTGATCCACCTGAGACAGAACAACAGAGATCAGCCAATGGATGAATATACAGTAGAAACTAGACTAGCTGACAAGCCACTGGAAATAACTGTATAACTGTTGTACTGTATTAAAGATGTTCTTTCTAATAAACCTCACCACCAAAGATATGCCAGCAAACATGAACATGCATTAACTCAGTTAGATGTGATAATGTCTCTGAATGCATATTTATGAGTTATGAGTTAGGAATTAGAGATGTTTTGCAAGTGATATAAAATATTACCACACCTTTAAGCATGTTGGTTTATTTTAAAAATAAATAAAAATCAAATATGATATTTACCCTCAAAGTTATGTGAAGAGGACAGAGATTCTTCACTTTTAGCAGATCGTAGAGTCCCAGTGTCTCCTCTTCCACCTGTAAAAATGAGTTTAGAATTACAAACCTGTAACTATTGACGTCCTGGTATTTGTTTTTCCAACTACTTTCTTCAAAATATCTTCTTTTATGTACAAAGAAAGAATGAAACTTAAGGGGGAGTAAATGTTAATTTTTTGGGAAACTTTCCTTTTAAATAATTAGATACTTCATATACAGTCATTTTCAAATCCACTCAAAGAATGAAAAATCATGGTTTACTCAAGTACATCAATATACATAATTCTTTTCATCATTGAAAATAATATTAAATGCTTCTCGTTTGTCCAAATAATCCTATTAAAATGATTTCTGAAGGATCATGTGACACTGAAGACAGGACTAATGATGCTTAAAATTCTGCTTTGCCATCTCAATAGTAAATTACATATAGGAAACATTTATTTTAATTGGTTAACTAACCATCTTCTCTCAGCATTTTCCAGTACAGAATGTAGTATGACAATGATGACTAAAATGCCCTATAGGTTAGGCAGCTCACTGGGATTTGGAAGAAAAACAGGCTAAGATTAAACAGAAGAGTGAAAGCTGCACCTGGAAGAGGAGTGGTTTTCATGTCATTGGGCTCGCTGGGATGACGGTGCAGTTTAGGCTTGGCAGAAGCTGAAGACTTTCCCATGTTAAAGAAGGAAAGCCAGTTTCCCACAGGAGATTTCTTTCCCTTACTTGAGCCCTTCTTCCTGCAATAACCAACAATGGTTACCTGTTACCATAGATATTTACATTAGATGTCGCCTACCCTGTTGTTGTCTATTGGAAGGAATGCGTCAATAGAGCCGCCATTTTAGTACAGGGTAGCGCTCCTTTTAAATGAATGCGGGACCAAGGTGCAGTGGAGGACTGTGGCCAGCCAGAGATATACACATATATATGATCGGGAGTTTTCCCGGTGGTCAGTATGCAAATATTTTTTTAAATTACAAAAATTATAATTTTACATCACTTTTCTACATCGATGGATAAGTGACCGCACGGCCATTGTCGATAAAGAGTGTGTTTGTGTGCATGGAAATGTATTATCCTCCCTCCCTGTTAAATTTGATTTAATCTGTGTCCTGAAACACACACCCTCTCCTGCTTTCACTTTTCATTCTAACGGAGGGAGCGATTTGTTTGTGAACGAATCCCCATTATGAACGACTCGTTCACTTAGCCGACAATAATACAAGTTTCTAGCACCGCAGTGTCTTGTTGTCATATTTCTTTGTCATTGTTTGCTGATTTTATTCAACAAAACTAGCATAAGCCTAGAATTCAGTGTAAGTTGCTGATATTTTGCCTTATGATCAGTGCAGTAAGAGACTGTATTATCAATAACGTTACTTGTTGAGCACAGAAGTTTGCAACATACAAAAAATGTAAAAAACGAAATCTTACCTAGATGTTCTGCCTTTGTGCTTTGTTTTCTTTGTTTGCTCGTTACTACACCCGTAAGCAGCGCTAAAGTCCAGCATCTTCACATTGGCACACTATCTTGACTAGTGCGGTTGAATGACATTTGTCCTGGGAGCCCTGTACAAATGTGGCGGCGCTATTGACGCATGCTCAGGGTCCATATGCGATATCTAGTGTATATATCTATGACCTGTTACTACCTGTTTTGCTAAATTATGAAAAAACACAATATAAACTGACATACCTCTCAGATGGGAAGTCTATGACGGTGTGGAACTTGCCCTGCAGAGCGGCAGGCCCTTCTCCCACATCGATATACTTGCTATCAGGTGACACAGGAGAGTTGAGCTGAGCTTGAGTCCGAGCCTGGGCTTCCTCCAGAGAAAGCAGTTTGGTGGATGGCGAACTCACCAGTAGAGACTTAGGTCGAGCTAAAGTAGTGTGGCCTGTGGATTTAGATTAGAGTTATCAGCTCGTTTAAGATCCTCATTAGTAGAGTCTCATCTAAAAATCAATTGTGGTAGAAGGAGAATAGCTGCGGCTCATTTCTCACCTGTGCTGTGGCGGATCAGAGTGCTGAGTTTGGGACTGAACAGAACATCGACGTGATTAAGGATGAACTCCACAACCACTGACTGAACACGCACTTCCATGAAAGCAGAGGTACCACTAAAACACGCTGACTCGATCTGTTTAGACCTGCCACATTTGAGGGGGAATGCAATATTTTAACATTACTAATAACAATAATAAATATATATATATATATAATTTTTTTCAGATATTTATTTTCAGCTGGAGTCACCTGAGAAGATTTGGAGCCCAAACAATGGCAAGGTTTTTGCAGTGCATGTTGGTGACATTGCTGTACGTTCCCATACGAGATAAATGTCTCATGAGAAACTCGAGAGTCCTGAAAACAAATAAAACAACAATAAATGGATAGTTCACAAAAGAGGGAAAAAAAGCACTAAAAAGATTTTCTGTTAAGTATGGGGTAAGTACAATTTAGTAGAAATTAAACATTTTACATGGAAAGGAGCATTATAGTTAATTTAAAAATATACATCATTCAGTTCATTTACTCACCCTCAGGCAATCTACAATGATGGTGATTTTTTTTATGTCTTCAGTAGAACATTAAAGAAGACTTTTTAGCTGAAACCATGGTCATTGGTAATTCATAAAATGCAGTTATAAGCATAATAACAACCTTTAATCCACAGCCTCACAAAAGAAAGATTCATGTTCCATGAAGACTCACATGTGACTGACATTGTTTGTTTACAATTTCAACATAGAGGGACGATGTGCATGTTGTATTGTTCATCAATATTGTACTTGTGCATATCCTAAATGCTATAATGCTAAAAACTAAAAGTTAGAAATAAACAGAGCAAGCTCGTTTCTGAGAACATGACATAATGACATTCGACATTAAATGACAGGAAGCTCGCAATCAAGAATTTAATGAATGCCCTTAGAAGCATTTTTAGAGGTTGTGCATTAAAAGTAATTATGTTGTAAATAATGTTCAGTTACTTGCACAGACCGATCTTTTTCCTTCAAAAGACATCAATGTATCATCAGGAACCATGATGGGTATCAAATCTGTATTGCCTTTATATGATTTTGTGATTCTCAAAGTACTGGTAGTCTTTGACTTGAATTTCATCAATCACCAAAGTCAACAATTTCGGCTAAAAATCTTCTTTAATGTTCTACTGAAAAAAAAAAAGAAGCACATTTTGGATAGACAGATGGAGAGTAAATTAACAGCAAGTTTTAATCTTTGGAGAGACTGTCACTTACAACTTAAACAGAACAATAATATATATTTTTAAATGTAACACTTTTTAATTGCACACTGTATGTCAGTTGTTAAGCATTAACTCTACGTTAATAGACATTAGTAAGCGGTTTATAAATACAGCTACAAATGCTGTATTTTTTACTTAAAAGCACATATAAAATGTCCTTAATGACTGTATTGTCATACTTCACTAATTAACAATTTTTCATTACTAAATTAAGTATTGACAAACCAGTTATTTAAGAGTAGTTGGTGTTTTTTTTAAGTAAATGCTTAATAATCTATTCAAATAAACATGCATACATCTTATTTTTCAGGCATACAGCAGTAGCGACTCTGTTAATAAATGCTGTTGAATAAATTGTTCAATTTTTATATTGTTGTTTTATTAAATTGTATGTTGTATGTTTGACACTTTTATTCTGCAATGTTTAAAGTGTACAGTAATTGTATTTTAGATAAGATTGCAAAGGCTTTTTTCACTTGATACAGTTGTACAGCTGTAATTTACTGTCATTCATTTCCTTTTTCTGTTTAGAAAATAACTTTAGTTGTCATGTATAAAAGATTTAGAAAGCACAAATACTCCTCACTTTAGATGAGCTCACAAAATTGCAGAGATCTGAGTTAATAAAGCATTTATTAACATGCAGAATAAATATTATAGTATGCCTGAAAAAAAAAAAAGATGTATAAATTTCATTCGAATAGTTTATTAATCATTTACTTACTCATTCTGAATGATTTCCAACTGCTCTTAAACAACTTTGTAATAATGTGATACTTAATTTAGTAGTGAAAAGTTAATCATTAACAGATTATGAAAATACAATCATCAATCACATCAAATATATACTTATAAGTCAAGAATACAGCGTTTGTAGCTCTATTTTTAAACCGGTTACTTATGTCTATTAAAGGGCACTTAGTTTACCCATTTTTCCAGATTTAATATGTCTTTTGTGTCTCCAGAATGTGTCTGTGAAGTTTCAGCTCAAAACACCCATCAGATTATTTATTATACCTTTCAGAAGTTTGTAATTTTTAGCTCTGAGCATCTTGTAGCTGTTTTTGTGGACTGTGCCTTTAATGCTAGTCCTCCCCACCCACCGTTCCCACGTGCCAGTCAGTGTGCCTCAATCTCCGCCCTCGCAGTGTTGCCAGATTGGGCGGTTTCCCGCCCATTTGGGCAGTTTCGAATTTGAATGTGCGGGTAAAAAATGCCTTTGGCGGGTTGACAAAATTTGGGCGGTTTTGAAAGGTAACTTTTATATGCAACTTATTCAACAAAACATAAATGTGTGCTCCTACTCCATTCGGTTAGTAGTGACCAGTGCATAGCGCAAACTGCGGGAGCCCACCCGCAACAGGAGATGAAGGAAAGTTGTATCATAATTTGACTCCCCTTCGCGTGCACGTGCATCACGCAGCGCCTGCAGCAGTTAAACTCACAGCGGTTTATCATGACACTTTTATCTATCATTTTTTGCGCGATTGACAGCAAGAACAAACATAGAAGCGTTGTCTGATTAACAAGCACCACCTAATTAGGTTCAAAAGAATGTAAAACACCTAATAGGACAAATTTATACCCCATTTCGAAAATAAAATATACTTAAGGTAGGTAGTGTAATCTACACAACATTAAGTGCAGTGTGTGGGTGAGAGGGGGGGCAGTGTTTCGATGTGATCCGGTTATTTTGTGGTTCTGTGACTGCTGGTGTTGGTTGCTGTATGGTTAAAAATGATGACAGTTAAAGTAACTAGGTTAATTTCGATTTAAATAAATTTAAATAAAATAAAATATAAATCTAATATTTTGTGTGTTTTGGCGGGTTTTGGACAGCTTTTGGGCTGGAAAAAGTCAGCTATATCTGGCAACACTGGCCCTCGGCTGCCTCAGATAACAGACAGACATGAAGGAAGCAGATCTCACGTAACGTTTGTGAGAAATATTACAGTAAGAACTTTCCCAATGATTATTTGATGTATTTGTTGTGGAGTTGCAACGATGAGTCACACACAATGTCGTTACAAAGTTCGCACACACACACACACAGACAGCGTGCACGTTTAGCTTTGCACTGTTTTTGCACGGCAAAAGTGACAGGACACACATTAATATCCACTGCTGTATGGATATCCGTTATGTTAATGTACAAAATAAACCTGATTTAACGTCCACAAAAAATTGAAGCATCTTCTTTTATAATTGTACTGACACACGGCTGTGGTGATATAGTAAAGCTGAAGTAAATCGCTGTAATTCATTACAAACATGCACTGTTTTAAAAACGTGTTAAACTTGTAAAACTCAATGTTGATCACATTTGATGAAGATTGATGATCCTAGCGAACTGAAGAGATCTTTTATTCCCGGTCGCTTTGCGCACGTCCTGTCTTGTTGATATGATTATGTGCGTTACTACTGAGACATGTTAATACGCAGCTGTCAATCAATTTGGTGGGCGGGGAAACCGCACTCCTATGTCAAGTTGCGGTCTGCCTCAAAATGGGAGGGATTTGGATGCTATTTTAACGTCAGGAAATTTAAAAAGAGACTTATTGTCTTTATATCACCCCAATATGACTGTGGACACACTATACCTACACACAGTTCTGTCCAAACAGCTTAAAAACGATGATTTTCATCATAGGTGCCCTTTAATGTACAGTTAACACTACACAAATGAACTGTTTGCTAATGCTTAATAAATTATTCAAAGTGTGCAGTTATCATAAAGTATTACCAACAACAAAACAATGCGTCTCTTATTTATTTAATATTAATTTAGCAGAAAAGACTGAAGTAATCATCTGTAAAAGAAGAAGCTGTAGTTCTCTCTGTAGCCAGCAGATGACGCTATTCTCTCATCTAACCTGTAGTGTGGCGGCGGCAGCTGTTGAATGACGTCATGAACTTTGACCAGCCTCTCGTCATCAGTGGCTGCAGATACAGCATCCTGGAGAAAAGAGCAAAACATCAGCTTTGTGCTCCAATATTGCTACTAAACAGATTAAATCATTATCGTCAGCGCTGCAGGCCTGAGCAGGTTGAAGCTTACTGAAAATTTCTCATAGAGCTGGTAGGTCAGCAGTGGGTTGGGAAGCTCCCGAAAGTAAAGTTTGCACAGAGATCCCACTGAATGGATGTCCTGGACGTAAGTGTCTTTAGTGAGATCTGGAACATGTTCCGAGTCAAACTCATGCCTGCAGACACAGGAGAGGAATGCATTTTCTTTAAATGCAGTGTTGGGTCAAGTTACTTTTAAAAGTAATGTATTGCAATCTTAAGCCACTTTTAAAAAGTAACTAAATGTGTTACTTTTTACGTAAAGTACGTGTTGTTGTTTTTTACTAATATATATATATATATATATATATATATATATATATATATATATACATATATATTAGTAAACAAAATTGTATATTAATTAATTTTAATAATATATTATAAATTAATTATATTAGTTTTGTTTTTAAATATTGTAATGTATTACTTTTATTTACCCAAAACAGTTTATAAGTACCTGTATTTATTATTATACATGACATAAATAATATTTTTGTAATATATAAAAAATAATTACTTAAATTGACACTACTATTTAGTTTATTTAGTAATTTAAGTTATCAAGTTAAATGTTTTATTATTATTAATATTTTAAATAAGGATTTAAAGGATTGGGACTGATTTTACATTCACAATCCTTTAAATCCTTAATTTTCCATACAAATAATGCTTAAGTAAATAAAATAAATAAATAGAAAAAACATTACCATATTTTTTAAAAATAGTAAGCAGCACAATGATTTGCAACGGTCATCAAAATGTTATACTTGCCTAGGTTATAAAGGTTGTTAAATTATATATATATATATATATATATATATATTTATTTATTTTTTCAGGTAGTTAATAAGGAAATATTTATCATTTTAATACTGTTTAACTTTAAAATGAAGTAAAAAATATAATAAATATGTAGACATATTAAAAATAAATAAATAATACTAATTAAAAATAATATAATTTTTTTTTTTATAAAAACAGGAAAACATTAAATAAAATCATTAATAACTACAAAATTTACTCAATACTAAAAGAAATTTGCAAATCCGTATATTTAATTTAGTATATTTAAATCTAAAAATACAGCTTTTCCATCACTAGAATAAATTACATTTTAAAATATATTAAAATATAAAACAGTTCATTGAAAATGCTATAGAAATATACATGAATAATACAGGCTTGAAAAGCATAAGAGACTTCAAATGCTTCTTTTATTAAGTGATAGTTTAGATAAATAATGCAATAAGTGGTATATATCTATTATTGTTATTATTACTATTAATAATAATAATAATACAAATTCCAGACCTCAGTTTCTGAATGTTGGAGGAGATTCCAGACAAGCGGTAAATCCCATCCACGACTCCATGTCTCTCAATGAACTCAGTGCAGCTTCTGATGACCTGAGGAACTGTCGGACCAACACACATCACATCTGCATTTTAAATACAAATTACACACAATTATACTATTTCAATGAACAATTTAGAAACAATAAACATCCTCAAATGCCCCTCTCCTCTCACCATCATGGCCTGAGTTCAGCAAATGTTCTCCAAGGTCACAGCCGAACACCCTTTCCTTCAGGATCCCTCTTTGTTTCAGCTTCTGCTTGGTGGGACGCGACTTCATGAACGTGCGCAGAAATGTGATCAGCTTGCCATGCTTTTTAGACACTGCAGAAGATTAAAATAACAAAGACTTCAAAAATCACTGCTGCCAGCTACTGATAAAATGCAAAAGAAAATAACGTGACAGTTTTGAAGAAAACAACATAAATGCATTAATTACTGCGCATATATATATATATATATATATAAGAACCTAGCATGATTTTTAAATGGCTTATACAATACACTTAAAGTGACTTTGCTATAGCATAATACATTGTTTTATTTAATATTATTTTTATATAAATTCCTATAATTTTATATTCGGATTGAGGGACAAACATAGTTTCCATGATTTCATTATTTACTTTGTATTTTATTTTTATGCTTCATTTTTGTAAATAATATATATATATGTATTATGCTATAGCAAAGTCACTTTAAGTGTATTGTATAAGCCATTTAAAAATCATGCTAGGTTCTTTATCAAACTATAAAACATATCGAATGTGTATTTATATACAGTTTGAAAATGTTTGATGTGTATTTTTATATATTTATGTTTAAAAGAAGTATTAAATGTAATTACATTTTTGGAATATTTATTTACATAATAATTAAATAAAAATAAAATCTGTATATTAATATTTCAATATAACAAATACAGTCGTGGCCAAAAGTTTTAAGAATTACATAAATATTGGAAATTGGAAAAGTTGCTGCTTAAGTTTTTATAATAGCAGTTTGCATATACTCCAGAATGTTATGAAGAGTGATCAGATGAATTGCATAGTCCTTCTTTGCCATGAAAATTAACTTAATCCTGAAAAAATGCTTTCCACTGCATTTCATTGCTGTCATTAAAGGACCTGCTGAGATCATTTCAGTAATCGTCTTGTTAACTCAGGTGAGAATGTTGACCAGCACAAGGCTGGAGATCATTATGTCCGGCTGATTGGGTTAGAATGGCAGACTTGACATGTTAAAAGGAGGGTGATGCTTGAAATCATTGTTCTTCTATTGTTAACCATGGTGACCTGCAAAGAAACGTGTGCAGCCATCATTGCGTTGCATAAAAATGGCTTCACAGGCAAATATATTGTGGCTACTAAGATTGCACCTAAATCAACAATTTATAGTATCATCAAGAACTTCAAGGAAAGAGGTTCAATTCTTGTTAAGAAGGCTTCAGGGCGTCCAAGAAAGTCCAGCAAGCGCCAGGATTGTCTCCTAAAGAGGATTCAACTGCGGGATCGGAGTGCCACCAGTGCAGAGCTTGCTCAGGAATGGCAGCAGGCAGGTGTGAGCGCATCTGCACGCACAGTGAAGCGAAGACTTTTGGAAGATGGCGTGGTGTCAAGAAGGGCAGCAAAGAAGCCACTTCTCTCCAAAAAAACCATCAGGGACAGATTGATCTTCTGCAAAAAGTATGGTGAATGGACTGCTGAGGACTGGGGCACAGTCATATTCTCCGATGAAGCCCCTTTCCGATTTTTTGGTGCATCTGGAAAAAGGATTGTCCGGAGAAGAAAAGGTGAGCGCTACCATCAGTCCTGTGTCATGTAAACAGTAAAGCATCCTGAGACCATTCATGTGTGGGGTTGCTTCTCATCCAAGGGAGTGAGCTCACTCACAATTTTGCCCAAAAACACATGAATAAAGAATGGTACCAAAACACCCTCCAACAGCAACTTCTTCCAACAATCCAACAACAGTTTGGTGAAGAACAATGCATTTTCCAGCACGATGGAGCACCGTGCCATAAGGCAAAAGTGATATCTAAGTGACTCGGGGACCAAAACGCTGAAATTTTGGGTCCATGGCCTGGAAACTCCCCAGATCGTAATCCCATTGAGAACTTGTGGTCAATCCTCAAGAGGCGGGTGGACAAACAAAAACCCACTAATTCTGACAAACTCCAAGAAGTGATTATGAAAGAATGGGTTACTATCAGTCAGGATTTGGCCCAGAAGTTGATTGAGAGCATGCCCAGTTGAATTGCGGAGGTCCTGAAAAAGAAGGGCCAACACTGCAAATACTGACTCTTTGCATAAATGTCATGTAATTGTGGATAAAAGCCTTTGAAACGTATGAAGTGCTTGTAAATATATTTCAGTACATCACAGAAACAACTGAAACAAAGATCTAAAAGCAGTTTAGCAGCAAACTTTGTGAAAACTAATATTTGTGTCATTCTCAAAACTTTTGGCCACGACTGTATAAAAATATATATAGAAAAGTATACTAAAGTACTAAATAATAAACAAAATAAAATAAAGATATAAAATATGTACTATGCCCATTCAAAAAATACATTTATCCCTCCACTAGAATACACAAATAAAAATAATAAAATACAATAAAAGATAATGTTAATTATTTTTTCAAATGTTGCAATAACAGAAAATAATAGATCGTTCATCCTTCAAAACAAACAAAGTCTTTTTGAGAGATATTTTTTATAATAAATGCTGATTTGCAGTGTGTTAAAAGTGTCCTTTTTTGCAGGGCTTGTAAAATACATTTAAGAGTTCACACTTAGCTGATGATTGATAAGTAAAAGCATGTTTGGCATGCTGTCCCAGGAGAGAGCCCTGAGCTCGTATGATCCTCGCGGCCGGGGCTCCCTCCCGTTTCATCGGGAGAAAGGGGAGTCTGAGCTGAGGTAGTTGTTGAGAACTCCCCCCTATTATGCTAAGAAAGAAGGGAGGGAGCCGGGGTGGATGGGGGGATTCTTCAAGATGAAGACGGCTAAGGTAAGGAAATCCGGCTATTTATGTCTATTTGGATCCATCTGATTGGTATATCATGTGATAGCTAATGCGGGACCAGCCGTGGTCAATCATAAGCATGTGATCCTCTTGAAATTAGTTTATAAATAAACTTCACGTAGATTTACATCAATCCAAGATGTAAAAACACTTCAATTTGCAGCATAAGCTCTTTTTTAGTGTCTCAAATTTAAGGACCTTTAAACCATAAAAGCCAAATGATACGGATATTTTGTGCAAAAGTGTCTACCTGGTTTGGCCAATGAGC
This sequence comes from Danio jaintianensis, assembly GCA_903798115.1. Classification (NCBI taxonomy): domain Eukaryota; kingdom Metazoa; phylum Chordata; class Actinopteri; order Cypriniformes; family Danionidae; genus Danio; species Danio jaintianensis. The sequence continues at coordinate 20,860,182 of CAIGQV010019070.1, read as the reverse complement.
TGGTCACGTTGGAGGGGATTTTCTCACTAATTAGTTCCACACATTCAGAAGGAAAAAATCCCACCTGCAAAGGAAAAGATAAAACACCTGAGAATCCAAAATATATTGAAACGCTTCATATCTCGACAAGGGCAAAATTATCATAATTGCTCTCTTTAAACAGTCTGAAATCTCTTAAAGACACATCAGTGAATAAGTCTGCGAATCTCTCAGTATATATAAAATTTACAATCTTGCTGTTGCACAATATGAATTCATTATTTGTAGCCCTGAGTATCAGTAGCAATTACTTTACAACACGTTTTATCACCCCTAAGAGGACCCTTATCTGCTGTGTAGAGTAAGTCACTTTAGTCACTTTAATGAGGCGATGCTTTGACACCGATATGGCATAAAAACTGCAAAAACAAGTCTCAAATGTATGGTAAAACTCATTCTAAAGTGATGACAGTTTAAAACATGTAATTTCATTACAGTGGGGAATAAACCACAGCCCCATCACATAAGCAAATATATATTGTTGACTATACTGTATAGAAGTTGACTATTTTGAAGAAAATAACAAAATATACATACATTAAGTTACATTTTGTTACATTTAATATAATATTATTTGCACTAAAGTTAATCATAAAGGATAAAACCTAAAGTGAATAATGAAAGCATGGAAACCCCTCCACAATAAAATTAAATTAAATAAACATTTAAAACGTGAATTAGTATACACTAATATATCATATTTATTAAAAATGATCAATATGCAATATACAGTACTCAGCATATTTGAGTACACCCATCACAAATCTATCTTTTAAATGAATATTTTTTAATAAGATGCTATACAATATTATATTTGTGCATATAAATTAGATTAGTCAGTACTGAGACCAAATTTGGAGCTAATCTAAATAAATAACTTAGGATAATGGTTCAAAAATGTACACCCAAATTTATATGATAGGGAAAAATATTAACAAAAAATTTTAAAAAGAGGAAAAATCAAGAGCAAATCAAACAAAAAAAATATCAAATTTAGTAGAAATTTTTGTAGTTTTATATATTTGTTTTTCAATATTTCGCTTACATTTAAACGTATTATCTTTCTATTTCTTGAAGGTTTGGTGACACAAATATTATTTTAATAAATATATATTTTTAACAAATCTGTTTTGTGCAAATGCACCAAAATATATTATCTTTATTCACTTAGAAATGGATCAAAATATTCATTTTCAAAATGGGGTGTACTCATTTATGCTGAGCACTGCATGTATGTCTAATAAAACTAAAGTAAACCCACTTAAAATAAAATGGCAAAAAAAAAGTATAAAATTAAAATAAAGCAGTATACTACGCCCACCTGAAACCCGTGTTTGCCCCTCCACCAGCCGGTGTCTTCTTTAGGAGGCATATCAATCACTGATACAATGTCTCCAACCTTTTAAAGACAAGAAATTACACTTCATACTAATTATCTAAACTCTTCTACAAAACTGAGCAACTAAACCAACCATAACATGTAACATAACACTAATTATAATACTTAACATAATACTAATTATAATATTAATAAAACTAAATACCTCAAAAGAGAGTTCATCTGCTGCTTGGGCAATGTAGCGTTTTATTACGTGTGCCGCGGCAACAGCAGGAACATTAATAGAGGATTCATCATTAACCAGCAGGTGGTTTCCTTTGTTATCAATCTAAGAGAGCAAAAGAGAAACATAGCAAAACATATAAAGATGAGCATGTAATTTATAAGCAGTAAAGCATCACCTTGTGTAGTGATTTCATTGTTCCTTCTACAATGACGCTGCACCTTTCGGGGGATTGTACTGTAAAATAAACACTAAAAGCTGAGAAAAAGTTGCGACTGAGCATGTCAGGACTAGTTCAGGAGTCTCTTATCCTTGTTAATGACTAACTACATCTACTGTATGAAAGTGGGTGTGAACATACACTGTGTGTTATTATAAGGTCTGAAACGGCATTGCGTTTTATGAGACATCATGAGCAATTTGGTGTTGTTACAGCAGAGGTGTGAACTCTTGAAAAATATAGTGCCACGCTAAATTAGCTGACAATCAATCCTGTATTTAAGAGGCAAGATTTGGCCAGAAACCATTCAGGTGTAGTGCAGGTTAAAAAGCAGTAGAGGTCCTCAAATCCAAATCGAATCGATCTAAATCACTTCTGGAGCATTGAAGTACAGGGGTGTAATTTCCACTTGGGAATCGGGGGACATATCATTCCTTTGTTATGATTTTTTTTAAATCGTGTGCCATCATTGCTACTCTTTTTGTGATAATTAGGTTTCTGCCACTATCCAATATTCTTGTTGCAAGTATTTGCTGAAGCTTTTACCACACAAATATATGGTATTATCATGATATTGGCCTAAGCTGCAAAAGAGATTACTTTAAGAGGTATAATAACCCCAAAAAACCTGTAGTAAAAGTAGTAAAGTGTATTGATTTATTTATATAGATTTGGACAAAATTATTAGTACCCTTCCATTGAAGAAAGAAAGACTTCTTGTAAAAAGTAATGGTTAATCGAAAATGATTGAAAATACATTAATGGAAATCAGATATTGATTTTGAATTGTGGTTCACCAGAAGCATTAAAAAGGCAAACTAATGAAACTGGCCTGGACTAAATTGAAGGGTACCAACAATTTTTCCACGTCAGTATATTTCATGAGTAAATAAATAGTTTAAATGAATTAAACTGCAAAAAGATTATACAACAGGTAACATGTTATAATAAAGTATCACTAGTTAATGCATTCAAATCAACAGTGAGAAATAGTCATAATTATGTGTTAAAAAAATACAACTGAATTTGATTTAATACATTTAAGAGATTTATTTATTTGTTACCACTTATTAAAATGATTACGGCTTTTGATTTAAATGCATTATTAGGCATTAACATCAGCTAAGATTAATAAATGCTTTTGTAGTTGTTACTACATTTAGTACTGATGTTAACAAATGGAGCCTTACTGTACAGAGTTAACAAACAAAAGGTCTATGAATAGTCTTTTCAATGTCGTAGGCCAGATTGACATCTAAAAATGTTAATGTTTGGTGCTGTGATGAACAACCACTGCCAATACAACGATGTGAACATTCTTTAAAAAAAGTTCACTCTAAAAGTTTAAATAACAAATAATTATTCACTATATTTTGAAGTCCGCAGGATATCAATATTGTGCATGTTCACCATCACAATATATTGACTTATTGAATATTATCATATGTCTACTGAGTATCAGTAAAAGTGAAAACAGCCTCATCCTTCCATACATTTGTAGATCACAATAACCACAGGTTCAGCCCTAATTACACATTATTGCATAGTACAACGTAGCCTAACTATATGGTTTCTATCATATTTGTTATGAAAAACAGATGTGTTCATATCTAAGTACTTCATGTAAATGCTCCAAAAATACCTCAGTGAAAGTTCTAATGAGCAGGTTTTGCCATTGTGGCACAGTCAGTGATGAAATGCCAAGTAGCAACAGTTGACTTTATTGTCATCGTGAATGAGAAAAAGGAGATGTGCGCTGATTGATTTAGTATGTTAGTTTAGGTCTTTTTTTATAAGGTTAGTTCAACTTCATTATTTCCTGGATTTTAAATCACCATAGTCATTTCCCCCAATTTTGTGCATTTTTTTTTTTTTTTTTTTTTTGCTGTTTCTTGTTAATTAGACACTCAGTTAAAGTGATTTGGTCTGATTGGGTCTATTTGAGAAAAAAATACATTCATTTTATTTTTATTTTAGACCTGAGACAATTAAAACCGAACCCAACCAGTGTCCGAGGAACAGGTCAAAATTTTGGACCCAAACCCGTTTGGGTCTTGGGTTGGACCTCAGGTTTTCTGTTCCAGTTGGACACATGAAGACTTCTAAGCAGGAGAGACTTGTATACCTCCATCCATGTGAGTGCTGGTCCACAGTTGATCTTATTATCAGCGATGGCTGACAGACGGGAAATGTATGCAGTAAGCATTTGGGAAAGTGTCTGTGGAGAAAGTACAGGGATCAAAAACAAAGAGACAAGATTCAACACTCTCATTGTCCTGCCTCTGAGATATAAGCCTTTGATTCAACATAACAGGCTCTGTTTAGGAGCCTAGTAAAAGGCCTTGCTGTCTGCTATCTACATAGGGAACCACCTTCTAATAGAGAATGTTAACTGAAATGAGCCTTAAAAGACTGATTTGAATGACTCTACACGGGCAGCAACATAAAGAGTGCACTACATAGCATATATGTGTGAGTTTGATGCTATTTGCAATATTCAAAAATGGCAGACATGTTTTCTTTAAAGGGTTTGTTTTCACTTGGAATTAAGATTCAATTTTTATTGATTCAATCACAAGTGGTTGATGCTAAATATGGGTGAAAATTGGGTCTAAAAGGTTTTGACCACTTTCAGAGGTAGTCGAAAACACTTTTGATTAGACTGCTGATCAATGATGTGAATTTGATGTGGCTTTTCAAACAGGCACAAAAATAAACTAATCTTTGTCTACTGACCTACTTTTTGAACATTACAGTTTTAAACATTGCTGTCTTTTATCTAATGTCTGTTCTCCGTATGTTAATATTTTTTTCCATTATTACTGTTTTGCATTCATACTCAACAATTCAGTGGCTTCATAAATATCATAATAATAATTAAATATGCCACCCAAATAAAATCTCAAAAACACTTAAGTGATACAGAAAAATCAAAACACAACTCAAAAATCCAAGTTTATTTTTGGCAATATTTTTTACGTTTAAAAATGCAGTCTTGAACTAGAGGATTTTTTTTTTTACCTTCACCTTTAAATTTTTATATTACATAAACATTTCTATTTCCACAGGACTTAATGCAAAGTATTTTGGGACTGTCTTCACCAAGGATTCATGCAGACAATGCACTCAATTTTTAAAAGGCAATGATATATATATATGAACCTACCTCAGTTTTGTCCTTCAGGCGGTCTATCCGGGGCAGTTCAGGAAGCTGAGAGAATCTTCTATCATAAATGCAGAGGTGCAGATGCTTGTCAAGGACACGAAACTCTTCATAAGAACGCCTCACTGTCCACTTACGGCCCTACAACACATGGATTGAGGGGTTTAATAAATGAACAATATATAGATTAAAAATACAGACAAATAAACTGCCAATCAAATCTCAATTAAGGCCTGTTCACATCAAGAATGATAATGGTATTAAAGATGAAGGTACAGTACGTACAGTATGAAGGTACAATATTGTTTTTAAAAATCATTCTAAATTGAATACACACACCACCTTAACAATAAGAACACAAAGCAACAAAAAAATGTAAGCTAAAATCAACAATAAAATCAGTGACAGCCAATCAGAATCCAAGCATTTCAAGTGATAAATGGCAAAGCTGCAGATGAGATTATAATAAAAATATATAATGATATTAATATAATATAATGATATTTTCAGCTATTGAGGATGCAATTTTTGCTAAAGTATAGTTGTAGTTGTACTTGTAGAGGTATCTTTATAGCTGTTGTTCTTGATGTGAACAAAAGACTGGAAACCTTTAAAAAAAAGATTTAAAATTCTTAACCACAATAAATATGGAATACAATGTTGTTGTTTTGATGCAAGTAAAAAACAAACAAAATTAATGCAACAACTTTAATGCAAGGAAGCATTAAAGTGATTAAAGATTCACACAAAAAACAAATATTAAAACTGTATTCAGCATGGACAATAATATCAAACGATAATAATGAATGTAATAAATAATTACAAGGATCATGTGCCACTGGAGCTAAAAATTCATCTTTGCATCACATTTATGTATTAAAATAGTAAAGAGTTATTATAAATATTAATAATACTTTCAGATTTTACGGTTTTACTGCATTTTCAATCAAATAAATGCAGCCTTGGTGAACAAGAGATTATGGAGCCAAACTTTAAATAGTAGTGCATATCAAATACAGTTATTTTATTCTTAGTTTTTTCTGAAAATATAAGAATAGTCTGCCCTCATATACAATAAACAATCAAAAAGTATAAACTACGTATAAAAGCAACTTTTTCTTGTTTTTGTTTTTTTTAAATCAAAATGTAAATACTATTCAGTTATATACACTATCAGACAAAAAGTTACAAAATCGGTGACCTGCGTGTTACCTTTTCTAAAGGTACTAATGTCTACTATTTTGATTTTAATATGTGCATTATAGGTACTATTAACACACTAATATTCACCCTTAAATGCAAATAGGGTACAAAGAAATACATTTTTAAAAAGTACCACCCCAGTACTATTTTTGCACCTATTTTTTAGAGTGTGTATGACTTTGGTCTCAATGGTAGCCAATAGCAGAAAGTATGATCTCTCTTTTGGCAGATACATTTCTTTTGTGCCATGGTACTGTCATAACATGCAGTGTTTATAGAGGCTGAATTCAGTAGCTTAGATGTACATTTCATACAGATAGAAACCAATGACATCTGTTGGTAACGGGTGATTCAGAAACCACAGAGAGGGACTTGACCCAGAGCAAAGAATAAATAAATAAATAAAACAGTCCTATTGTTTTACTTTAGAAAGGAATGCAGCACCAAGAGTATTTACATTTATAGCTTTGTATTCATCTTGGTCTCAAAATCCTCTTTGAGAAATCCCATCTTTTCCTAAACCCGGACACATTCCATGAAACAGATAAATTGCTGTGCAAAGTCTTGCGGTTGGCCTGCTGTTTGATCTGAAGCTCTTAAAGGTCTTTTTATAACTTCACCATTTCTCCAAGCATGGCAGCGGGCTTAGCTTTCGTTCTGTTGCCATAACAAATCAGTGATCCCAAGATTATATTTTTTCTCCTCTGTAACACAGAGGTTCTGGATTTTCAGATATTTTCCCTGTGTGAAGCATGCTTACCTGGCAACAGATCTGGATCAGATACACAGACTCCTTTGAGTCCAGGCCATTGTTTGTGAGGTTGTTCTGTTCATCAGTTAAAGACAGCTGCGGAGAGAAACAAAGAGACATTAACAGCTCTCTTAATACTTGTATTACAATATACTAAAAAATATATATTATACAGTCAAAAGGAGACTATGAACATTTAGATACTGGAAAACATGTTCCTAATGCAGTTCATTATAAATCCCACATCACAATGATCCTGTGTGGAACAACAAGTTAGAGACGGCAAGACTGTACAGAATTGTATCATTAAGTAATCAAAACATCAATATAAAAAAACCTTTTCGATCAATTAACAAATACTGTAACAACATGTGAAACACTCCACTAAAGGTCATGAGCTCCTGAGAGAGAATGAGAGAGATGACAGGTGAACTACAGTTGTGGCTCAAACATGATGATGGATTTTTAAAGGCTACAAAAAACAACAGGCCCAGTTGAGGGACACAGAGATGACAAGACATAGCCACACCGACATGACAGAGGAAAATAAAAGGGACTACAAGCCAACTGCTCCTCAAAACTGACCTTTTCTGGTTTCAGAAAGTCAAACACGACATGGAACATTTAAAGCTGCCATACAGTATAATGAAAATCTGGGTAATAAGAGTTCAGTACATGGTAATGACATACCGTAGGTCTCAAACACCATTGTTTCCTCATTTGATTGTAAATCCAGAGAGTGAAAAATCCCAGTGAAAAACAGCCCAATCGAAACAAAACACATATTCTGAAGATCCACATGGGATCATTAATATTCATGCTACAGGCAGTGTTTAACTGGCCACAATGTTTCCTAATGAGATTACAACAATTATAATTTTTTCCTTTATTTTAAGTTCATCTAAGCTTGTGTTATACTTACTATGTATGTTGGACTCTTATTTTGAAAACTGTTTTGTGAAGCAGGCAGCCATGCACAATCATGAAGTGTTTACAGCTGGTCAGGATGCAAAATGCAGGATATACTTATTATAAATTTATTCAGCTCCACCCTCAAGAGGCATAAGATCTTTTTTTTTTTGTTAGTTTAACCTGTATATTGTGAAATTTGTCACATATTAATGATTGTGAAGAGGCAACAAAGAATGTAGACTGCTAAATATTTGTGTTTAATCTAGAATTGTAAATGGACCTTTAAAATTGTTCCTGCAGAATACCTTATAATAGATTGCATTGATAGATATGTTCAATTTGTCTCTGATATCTAAATATATCAATGCATTCTATGGCACCTTTAAGTCTTCAAGCTCACAAAATATATAATTTTTGAATAAATGAATTTTTTTTGCACATTTCTTAGCAGTTTCAAAGAAATGTTCATTGAGTGATGGTAAAAATAGTAAATTTTACCCTAAACCTAGTCAACAGTGTTACAGAAACAAATGCATATTAAATATCCATTTGACTGAGCAACAATGCCATTTTACCTACAGTAGTTTTTTTTATGACTCTACGACACAATTACCAGGTTAGCTACTGAGCAAGTTTACTACACTGGAAAAGCCAAATAAGCCACAACATGGATATGGATAAGAGACAGTATTGTGTAAGGAACCACATAGGAATGAGTTTTAACTGACTGATTGATAATCTGCCCTTGTAATCATAATTTAAGTGAAAAGGAAGACAATTTGCTGTTGTTTTGCTGCCTGTATCATTCTTTTCAATGCAAAACTGAAGCAAACTGTATACTGTGTATACAATAGTTATAACTATCTAAGTTTTTCTTCAGACGCTTCCTCAAAAGTCTTCTATAGAACATCACAGCATCGACTTGTCCCTACAAATGAGATTCTGGCCCCCAAGTCCAACAGCCAAAGCAAATCAGGGGTTTCGATATGCAAGTAAAGCATCCAGGCGACGCGGTGGCGCAGTGGGTAGCACGTTCGCCTCACAGCAAGAAGGTCGCTGGTTCGAGCCTCGGCTGGGTCAGTTGGCATTTCTGTGTGGAGTTTGCATGTTCTCCCCGTGTTCGCGTGGGTTTCCTCCGGGTGCTCCGGTTTCCCCCACAAGTCCAAAGACATGCGCTATAGGTGAATTGGGTAAGCTAAAATTGTCCATAGTGTGTGTGTGAATGAGTGTGTATGAATGTTTCCCAGTGATGGGTTGCAGCTGGAAGGGCATCCGCTGCGTAAAACATGTGCTGGATAGGTTGGCGGTTCATCCCGCTGTGGCGACCCCAGATTAATGAAGGGACTAAGCCGAAAAGAAAATGAATGAATGAGTAAAGCATCCAGTCAGACAAAGTCCTGTCTTTGTAGTGTCTGCGGTAATTTACTTCTCTGCATCATCTCAGTAATGCATCATTCAGCACCAGCCTCCACATCAAAGACAAGAACTGCTTTCTTTAATTGGCAGAAGATGCCAATACAACACTGAGCCACTTCAAAGGTGCATTAAACAAATGAAAGCATTGATTATTTATAGATGAAACTAACAAAAACTTACACAAGCTTTATTGACTTGCTGTGCTTAAACACATCGGTTCAGGAAAGTAAACAAACTGCAGGATAAGCACTCGATTTACAGTAAATCTGTCACCATCTTGCATCCAAGATCTTTAATTAAATAAACATTTTTTGTCAGTACAGTAATAGGACAAAATTTGTTCGGTAGCTTTCAGAGACCAGCAGAATTAAATCAATTTATAAATAAACTGATAATACAAATATTTGCACTGTAATATAACAATGAATACCAAGAAATATATGTGCATATAAATGTTAAGATGATGTATTTGAACTGCTAAATAGCAGTTAAATATTATTTTTTCTATTAAATATTCTTTTAAGAGAATTTATCTCAAATTCACTACTTTTTTTAAAACTAGTTTAACGGACAATTATATAATACAAAATAAAAGCTAGTTTTAAGATGTTACTAGCATCTGGAATAAAAATAAACACCTTGCATAATTTCTAAGGTACAGCAACTGCAGAACATCACACACAATATAGCGTGCATGCATGTGTGTGTGGTACAACAGTAAAACGCATGACACAGCAGGCAAGGATTTCCATTTCCTCACAGTAATTATAATTATCCCTCAGATACAGAAGCAGGATGGATACTCACTAATATGTCGTCTGTCTCATCTTATCTGCATGCTCAGGCCCATACTGACAGATGCAATAGTTCCCCACACCTGAGCCTTTCCTTCTCCAGTCTCTCTGCTGCTGCACGCAGACGCAGTAACCCGTCTCTCACACGCACACACACCGCAAGCCCCCCAGATCATTCAAAACAAACGGCCCGATTTACAGCACAATGAAAACCAGCAGAGCACTGCAGTGAAAAACACAGTCCTTCTCCATCTTCATCTCCTGCAGTAGAGCGGTGTGCATGATGCTGTGTCTAATTAACTGAACAAGAGGACAAATATAGAAACAGAGCCCCCACTTCACCTTCTAAGCACCTCCCTGTGCTGGATGATGGTCCTCCCACTGAATCCATGCAGAACGAGCAGCTTTCAGACACAGATCTCAGAACAGCACAGACGCATCAGGCTCTTTTTAAGACGGCAGGTTTTGAACTGGTTTTGCTTTGGGACTTTTTTAACAAAGTAAAATTAAATATTGTTAAAATATTTATTATGATGATTATGATTATTATTATTATTACGAAAAGGTTCATTTAAAAAATATTCAGTGATATTAAAGACTGCAAAAATATTATTTGAAGAATACAATCTCATTTTATTTGTTTCATGAAATATATAAATCTAGAACATATTCTAAGAAGGTTTTCACTAAAATGTACAAAATCTTACCCAGTGGTACTACACAGCAGATTTGTAAAATAAAATAAAATTAAATTAAATTTAGATTTCCACACAATGCAATAGATAGCAATGGGAAGCTTTCATTGTTGTGGTATATCAATTTTAGCATACTAATCATATTTACTGTTGTAATATTAGGAGAGTAACTGTAAACAGTGAGGGTTTTTCGGTCCAGCACACATGTGTACCAAACAAACAGTGTTGTTTTCAGCACTGCCGGTGTGGAACATAATTTTAAATATTGCATATAGTATATCTTCATTTTAGTAAATCAAAATGTATTCTTAAATCTCAAAATGTATATTTTTAGTCATTACGTAGTGCACCTCCGATCCAAATAACTGCAAGATTGTTTTTTTTCACTAGAAAATTAAATATAGAACCTTTCTATAAATATATATTATATAAACATAAAAAGGACACTATATTGTCCTTTTTATTCAATTAAATAATTTATAACATCATATAACAGCAATAACAATTTGTTCAGTAAATCCATTTTATTTTAATCGTGTAATTTTATGTTTACATTCCTCAAGCAGTGCCCTGCTAAAAACATCCTGTCGTTGTCTGTATATAACCAAACTTAGATGAGAACTTAAAATTGCTAATTGGTTTCACCTTTATCAGACTGAACTCACTTGAACACATATTGCAATTATAATTTTGTACATTAGAACTTCTGAGAAGACATCAACATTTTTTAAAACTTTTCCAGAAGAGGATGTCTATAAATTATATTAAAAAGTATATTACTACTGGATAATGTATACAGTAGACAGCATTGAAACATATCTATACAAAACTAATGGCTATATGTTGAAACTAAAACTTAAACTGAACCTTGGAAAATTCTTCTGGTAAAAAAATAAATCTGACTGAATCTATGAAAACCCTGTGCAATAATGAACACATAACTTCTTCAAATACTGAATAAAAGACATAAGTGTATTTAAGTTTGCAACAGCTGGTCTGTTACTTGCAGCTCTGATGAAAATGGATAAAAACCACCAAAGGTCAACGGCCACACCGGGACTAAACTGATTGTTTATGTCACTCAACCAGTGGATTAAAATTCCACTTGTGTAATAAATTGCAGCACAAGCTCTTATGGACAGAGGTAGCAATAATCCACAAGGAAACTCCTCAAGTTACATAAAAACTAGAAAGAGTAACCCAGTGATCATGAGTTGACCCTTCTCCATCTGGAGCCACAGCTCATCTACAGTGCCATCAATTACACAAAACCTGACAGCCAATCGCATGTCATGCATCTTCTCCTAAAAAGCAGTGCAAGGTTTATTGCGTATCTTTGAGATGACTCCAGAGTCTTGGAGATCAGAATTTAATCAGGCTTCTCTTCAGGCAAAAATATTATAAATCATAATCCAGTGCTGACTCACTTCATAATGTAGATCCTGGATCTGAATAAATCTAAAACATATTCTGAGAAGGTTTTCAGTAAAAAAAATAAAAAATAAAAAAACATAGCAGATTTGTAAAACATTTATAATAATTAATATAAATAACGTCAATCCGTTTTTTTTTTCAGCTTTGTTGCACGTTTTAAACAACAAAAGTCAATTTTCAAGAGTTTTAATGTAAAAGGAGGCAAAATGTAACCTGTAGTGTCTCTTTTTACTCTAAGGGTCTTCTCTAAGGGTTCCCAAAATGCATTTGTGAAATTTCAGCTCAAATTCCTTACAGACCATATATTATACCATATTATACCATGTCATTAAACAGTTTTCTTGTGTTTTCTTAAATACTAACGAGCTTCTGGTCCCCACCCCTTTACAGAAGTCCACAATGAATCTATACACACAACTTAGGGCCCTGGTATACTTCAAACTAACTTCTTTTTTGTTCTTTGTTTGAGGGCAAAAAGAAGTTTGAAAGGCTGAGTGACGCTATACTGTTTTCTGTTTGCCGCAAAGACATAGTACTTAGTAAGAGTCTTTTAAAATCTCTCCACTAGCAATCATACAGGTGTGGATACATCTGTATCAGCTCTGCTACTCGAACCTGCTGTGTATTCATGCGGCTAACCTATTGTTGTTCTCCTGTCAGACATCGATGGATGCACATCTTAAATTGCACATCAAAGAAGGTGCAGTTCCAGTACACACCCACTAGATTGTACAACTGCCACAGACCAATGGTAGCTCAAAGGTGTTTCGGAGTCAAATTAAACTGTAAAACATATACATTTATTAAAATATGTTGATATAAAATAGGTGCAGTTCCAGAACACACCCACTGATTGTACAAGAGCCACAGACCAATGAAAGCTCAAAAATGTTTTGAAGCCAAAATAAACTCATTCAAAAAGTTTCCAATTGGCGAAAAAAGTTTAGAAGATTTCGAATTGCCAAAAAAATAACTTTGTTTTGGACAGATTTTGTACAGAATGATGTCTTTTCAGTTCTTTTTTCAATTTAATTTGAAGTATGGGGCCTTATTAAACAACTTAAAGGCACAGTGTGTAATTTTCACCACTAGAGGGTGCGTTTTTACAACAAACAAAAGATTAAAGAATTCAAAACTTATTATCAAAGGTTAAAATGAAGCAGAGTAAGGCTGACAGCCTTCAAAGAAAAATGAGAGCACTGAAGCAATTGCTCATGAGTGACAATTGGTCATGAGTGCTGCATAATAAAAGCAGCGGAGAAGAAACAATGCTGTATATCATACTAAATACATTTTATGGTTGTTTTATAATGCAGCTCTGTGCGGTCTAATAAAACACACAACATCTTAAACATATTAAAGCATCTTTGATGTTTCCTTTTTTTCAGTAAAACCATACTAGAAATCAAGCATGTATGACAACACAGGACACGACACTATAAATGTTTTATCTGGTTGAATTTGAAAGCTTTTTAAGTTTAAACATCCGAAGGTTATGCAGCTGTAATGCAACACTTGTTCAACCTATAAACAGTTGCTGACAGCAAAACTGCATGATATTTTACTAATAAAGTGTGATTTTGAGACCCTATTCTTGAAATCCACACCACAAAATTACTAATGAAAAAGTATTGGACATCATTCATCAAATATATAGCAAGGCGGTGTTTTTGGCCATGTGAATTAAGCTCAGATAGAAGAAGTATCAATATTTCTCACACAGGTCAGCAGCCCTGTTTGTCCATCTCGCTAAATCCGGCAGGTTTGTGTCTGTTTTAATGAAATGGTGTTGACTGAAAGCCCTCCCCTCTATCTGGGACGATTTATAGCGCAAAACACAGAGAATTAATCAATGTCCCAACCAGCTGCTCATATGGAGACGGCTGTGACTGTCCTCAGATCAGTGAAAGCTCATCACAGCATCACAGAATTTGGCCCAGATCTTCCTCCATCGCCATCTCTCTCTGCACTAGCAGGGAGGAGGCCGGGATCCTGAAAGCTCCTCTGTAAACCTGAGCTGAGGAATGTGGAGCATTCACACCGCCTCTGGGAATATGCAGCAAAGCTCTACATGAACACGCCACAGAATGGATGTTAACTCTATACCCTATTCTATAACAAAGGACTACACACAATGTTATTCTACAGCAGTTTAAACAGGATTTGAATACTTAAACCACAAATAAAAAGCATGAATGCCATTGTATTAGAGAGTTAGCTGATAAAAACACTGATTTTGGCCACTGTATTTTGTTTAGGACAGTCATTTATGTTTTAAATAAAACAAACCTCTCATAAATATAGACATATAACATTACTAAAACAAAATAAGAGCTTACTGTATGTGGTGTAATATTGGAGCAATAGCAGTGTAGTGTATGACCTGAGGGCAAAACATGCATCTTTCTAACATTTCATCTCTCATATACACCACAAGCAAAGACATAACATCCTTTTTTGTGTCTGCATCAAATAACATTGATTATTTAACATATTTTAAAAGGTAAAGTATATACTTCAATCTTACAAACTAATTATAACTACTATAAAATTAGGTTAAATTATCAGGTCATTATATAAAGTGTCTTGAAAAATGTATAGCAAAATATTAATTACTGTCATTAAGGCAAAGATAAAAGAAATCAGTTATTAGAAATTAGTTATTAAAACTATTATGTTTAGAAATGTGTGGAATGTTTTTAAACAGAAATTGGGGGAAAAATTATACAGGGGGGGCTAATAATTCAGGGCTAAAAAGGCATGTTAGTGGGTGCCCTCTATAAATCATAATAATGTATGACTGCGATACATAGCAAATGTAAAATTGTTGTTCATAAATTCTAAAGTTTCTATTTAGGGTCCATACTTTTCATACATTTCCCCCCCAACATTTACACCAGACAAAAGGCACAACGGAACAAAATTCCAGCTGTCTGATATGTGGGTACTGGCATAATATCATTCACCAGCTAAATTGTGCAAGAGCTTAGAAATCAACAAAAGACAAGTTATACTAAAGATTTTCTTATATTTTGAATAGGAGATTATCTGTATTCCTCTGGACTCCTCCAGCCCGGTGATGTGCTCAGAGACTGGATGTGATCTAACAGAACAGGAATCGACCTGCGTGACCTTGAGAGCTAAAGCACACGATAAAGGCTTGAACAGCGCTGAAGAACATGAGTGCAAACATCCTGTTCGTCAGCTGTGACGTCATACCCTGCTCATGGTCCATCCAAACCAAAAACACCCTTTGCTTTCAGAGCAGTATACTACATATACAGTACAGTAAAGCAAAGCCTGAGGAGGGGCTTGTGGTATATTTATAGGGAACGATATCTGCTGCTCTCTGCTGGAACCCGTCAGCATAACAACACAATCTAGATGCAAAAAAAGTGCTGATTTTGAAATAATAAAAAAAATAGTTAGACGGAGAGGAGGGCCTCTCACCACATTTTCTAGTTAAAGTCTCCAATTGCCTTTTCTGATCATTTTTTATAACGTATATGCACAACAACACCATGCTAAAAATAATTATCCATCGACAGCGTAAACAAGACTGCAAAAAATGACTTGCATTGAAAGGTCTTTGTGTACATTGATATTTGCATAAAAGTATACAAATCACCATTTCCAGTCCACGGACATCGTTAATCATCATGGTTACAATGGCCATGAGCATACTAACATAGGACCGCCCACATTTACATATCACTAAATTAACATATTGTTTGTTAAGTATGCAGCATTCTGCCCTGTGCTGATAAAATGCAAACTAACCAGTACTATCTTGACACATCTGCATAATTCTTAAAGGCACAGTAGGCAAAGTGCAATAAGGCTATTTAAAATTTGGTAACAATTACTTTTCCATTCCAAAGTTTTTAAAATAAATGTTTTCAGCAGGGGCATATAGTTCTAGATCTTGACATTAAGATCCACCAGTATGCCCAATGTGTGTGGATTTCAGCAGTGGCATGTCACACCCAATAGCCACTTTGGTGGGTTGAATTTTATATAAGCTATATATAGGGGTGTAATTGATCACAGTTGATCCATGATCCATAAATGGCATCAAGTCAAAGTTTACCATTAACTCCAATGACATTAAATCTGCAAGTGACTTAAAACCAAACAAGAGGATGCAAAAGAAATGTGAAGTGTCAACACAGACAAGATTAGATAGCTCACAAATATAAATTTATGTTCTCATTCTTAACTTTTTAGGGAATGCAGGGACATATACTGTACTACCAAAAGTATGTTCATCAAAATGCCAATCTTAGTGAGTATTCACAAAAACACAATTATTTATCTCTTAAGTGAAAGTAACAGTTGAGAAAGACAACACAGGTATACAGTATCAATATATTGGATTTGTGCATTAGCTCTTAAAGTGACCACAGAGAGTCATCACAGAACATAAGGCAAAAATCGCTCATGATTAAAGTTCATAACATTAATAAGGGTTCATCTACACTTCTGTATCAAACTTCAATCCTTTCAGTTACTCTTATAAAACTTAATTGTGGCTGGTAAAAAGCTAAGTAGCTAAACACTAGCCATAGTGGCGTGTGAGCAAAAATGTTGATATCGAGAAAGAAAAAAAAAAAGTTTAGTTTGCTCTTTTATACCTTTATATCTTTTATATTATATTTTTTTTAGCACAACATTATTTTATTTTTTTGCCAAAACCATGGCCTCATAAAATGCAGGTTAACATATACTGTGTATGTTAATGGATGCATAGAGTAATAATAATGCATATCTACATTTCCAGTCCTCCCCAATATCAATGTCATTAATCATCATGGTTTCTTGAACCATGAGCATATTAATATCTGAGTGCCCAAATTTATATATGCCCACATTAACATATTGTCTGTAAAGTATGCTGCATCCTGAGCTATGCTAGTTAAATGCACAGTGTTAAAAAACAACCTGATTAAAATGGTCAAGTAAAAAAACTAAACTGGGAAATGTTGGATGAAAATGCCTTACGGTATATTATAAAATGTTAGAAGAAACATTTTAACAGATTGTGGAAATTTGCAGAATATAACCAACATTTCTTTTCCTTTCTTTCTTTTTTTTTTTTTAAGAAACTGACACATATTTTTATATTTTATATATTTTATATTCTATAGTCATATTAATGATTTGTAAAGGATTATGCGACACTGAAAGACTGGAGTAATGATGGTGAAAATTCAGCTTTACCCTCACAGGAATAAATTACATTTGAAACCAATTATATTAATAATATTCAAAAGCAAAATATTACTGTACTTTTCATTAAATAAAACAGATCTGTGTAGCTGTGCCTTTACTGAATGAGCACTGTGCTACATCCAACAGATCCCTCTTATTATGTCTTTCTTTCATTTATTTTAAACCCGTTTTAACTGTGATTTTTATTTCTTATACTTGTTGTATTTTAGATTTCTTTTATTTTTGTTAACGTAAAGTGCTTTGAAATACCATTGTGTATAAAATGTGCAATTTAAATATACTGAACTTGCCTTGTCTTGCTAAATAAATGCATTTTGGGTGACCAAGAGACACCTTCTTCAAGTAAATCTTACAGATTCTTACAGAATCTTACAAATCCGTCTTTCGGATAAGACGTTAAAGCGAGGTCCTGACTCTCTGTGGTCATTAAAGAGTAGGGGTGTAACCCTGGTGTCCTGCCCAAATTCCCTCCATCGGCCCTTACCCATCATGGCCTCCCAATCATCCCCATCCACCGAATTGGTTCTATGACTGTCTCTCCACTCCACCTATAGCTGGTGTGTGGTGAGCGCACTGGTGCCGTTGTCCTGTGGCTGCCGTCGCATCATCCAAGTGGATGCTGCACACTAGTGGTGGTGTGGAGAGACCCCCCTCATGATTGTAAAGCGCTTTGGGTGTATGGTCATACACAATAAATGCACTATATAAATACACATTACATTACATTAGAGATTCCAAACTTTTTGTTGTAGAGGAGGTTAAATTGTTATATTGTCATTCATTTTCATTAAATATAATGTTTACAGATATTGCTATTATTTGAGAAAATGCACAGTGTGTATAAATGTAACAGTTTGTATAAACAGTGTAAATGTAATAAATGTATGGTGATAAACAATGACATCAAAATCCACGCAAAAGACTGAAGCTCTTGCGTGAAAGCAAAAAACCTGACCCAGAGCCATGTGGACTGCTTGTAACCTAAACCAAAGCCCTAATTTCAACATGATGGATAATCTGCCATCAGTGAAACCAAGACCACAGCCAAGAACAGCCTAATTAACACATTCCCGTCAACCATGACTGATCATGAGCTTCGGCAGGACTGCTTTTACCACAAAACCCTCACCTGCACGGAGCCAAAGTCAACATTCTCATAATGGAAGTGGGCACATTCTGCCAGCTTGGGAAAATGGCCTTTGGTGAGGGACAGTCTGAAATACAAAAAGAGCTCATCAGTATTCTCCCCCATGGGTCTGAAAGAGACAAGACAGAGAAAGGACTCCATATAAACCTTTGCTTTAATGCACATAAACACCTACTTTTTGACGTTCTTGACCTTCATGCTGGCCGTACTGACACATGAGCGCAGAGAAGACTCGGCAGGCAGTTCAGGGACCGTTGGCACATCACGTGCCTGCATATATGAACGCACACACATAAACAGAAGATTACACAGCACTCTAAATGCATGAAGCGTGACATGCAGAAAGCCAATACACACACGCACCATAACAGCAATGGCGTCCTCCCAGCCTGCAGTCTTTGCTGGCTGCCAGCTTCTGTCTTCCTCCCCCTCATCCTCCTCTGGGTGGGGCCTTAAAGAAGAGAGAAGCAGAGAGGGGTATGGTGAAATAAGCGTCTCATACATTACATACAGTACAGTACATACCACTGCATTGTATCATTCGATCATTTCACTAGTGAAATTCCAGAACTAGGATTATCTTAAAGGAATAGTTCATCAAAAACGACAAAAGATGTTGTGCAGAATAGTTGTGCAGTTATTTTGCTTATATAAAGTCTTGACATGCCTTGATATCTGTGATTTTTGGGTGAATTATCCTTTTAATGTGGTATATATATAAAAAAATGAAAAATGTACTTGCCATTTAATCACCCCTATGTAATTCTAAACCTTTATGAGTTTTTTCTTATGCTGAACACAAAAGAAGATATTTTGAAGAAAGCTGAATACCTGTAAATATTCACTTCCATAGAAGGAAAAACAAATACCACACTCTAAATAAAATATTGAAATACTGGGTTGCTGTAACCTAACAATTAGTCAAATATGGACAAGTATTGGGTTTAAAAGTCTCATTTGAATTTAATTGAATAAAAAAAAGTATCCAAATTTTGGGTTTGTTTATATTTGACCCAACATTGGGCTACAACAACCCATCATTTTTAGAATGTATGGAAGTCAGTGGTTACAGGTTTCTGACATTTTTCAAAGTATCTTTTGTGTTTAAAAGAAGAAAAAAAAAACATAAATGTTTAAAACCAGTAAAGGGTGAGTGATGACAAAATCTTCATATTTGGGTAAACTATCGCTTTAAACTTCATATTGATTTAAATTTGTCCTCTTTTAAGAGAAAGTTTATAAGCAAAGGAGAGTCAGTGCTATAAATATCGATGGTGATTCTCACCTCTTCTAATATTCATCCTTATGACTACTACACCATATTCCAGACTATGAAGCCATGAACAGATTTGAATGAGAAACAGAACAAGCATTAAAGGCTAGAAAAAACTGCACGATTACTGCCATTCACTTGCAGTTTGGAGGAGTCAGTGCTAGTTGCATAAAGTCATAAGCAGCAGTCTGCAGATTTTGAGCATTCAGAGAGACAGATTCAGCTGAAAATCTGCCCAGTCAGTGGATATCAAACATGTTGTTTGAGTCAAATTTAAAAGACTTGCTAGAAGATTCCTAGCAACAAGCGCCATGTTTCTGTGTGATTTCATTGTGTTTGGAACAACTTGATTGTGATCCTCATTTTGACTTCACAGTACAGGAGTATTAGATCAATTTACTTCTCTCAACAATCTAAGAAAAAATATATATTTTCCAGAATGTTGCTGGTTCTGTTGTTTGATCCAGATTATATGGTAATATTATGTGTTTACAGATCTAATCTTGAACCTTCTAATCGGTTTACTGGCACATCAGGGCTGCCCTGATCGTATCAAACAGTTCTGATTTTTGACTATGATTATAACTGCGGAACAAGCGGCTGAATGGAGTCAGTGGACAGCAGAGATTGAGGAACTGCTTGTACCAGTGTAACTTCTCAAAAACAAACCAACAACCGTACAGACAAGCAGAAGCACTGGGGAGAAATCACCTCAGATTTGAACACACCAGGTGAGTGTGGAAGGTTATTTAGTAGCTAGAAAATGTTAGCATTAGCAACTGTCTGCTCCATCAGACCATGTTAAGAGCTACCTCTGGGCTGAAAAATCTTAATATCTCTTAGCATGTGATGTCTCAAAAATGTTTGTGTGTGTGCATGTTTGATATTTTAATAATTTGCATATCTTGTATTCTCTTGTATATAGCGTAAGTCCAGATGTTAATAATTGAAGTATAATACACAATATGTTAGACTGACAAATTGTTTGTCGACTCCAGATTAGACATTCTGTCAAATAAATTTATGTATTATTATCTCTTATCTCTTTCTTTTACCACCTAAACTTTCTAATTTACCACCTAAACTTTTTTAAAAAGCCAACAAGCCATTCGTTCTCACCCAGTTCCTTTTTTCACAAATTTGCCTGCCTAATCATGCAGGACAAGAACCGAGTTGAGAGGCACCACTCATTACACTGAACTCATGACCTGCGAGTGAACAAATAATCAAACAACAAGTCAAAGTTAACCAAGGCCAAGCTGTGTCAATAACACAAGAGTAAAGCTGCTCAACAAACACAAGCAAGTCCTAATACATTTTCAGTGTATACATTAGAATTTAGTACATAGCTGTATGTAAAATAACAATATCAGATGTATTAATGGGGACTCTGGGCCTTATGTAATGTCTTTAGAGTGTTACTTAAGATCAGGATGTATACTAGTAACACAAACCAATTATGTGACAAAATAACAGTTTACTGTAAAAACTGTAATGAATTAAACATTTCTACAAGCAAAAGCTTGATGAAGTGATCCACTAATTTCAGATAAACTCTGGAGCATTACCCAGGTCACCCTGCAGCTGAGAATATGGCCGAGAGGGTCGAAACAAGAAGATGTTATAAAAGATCAGATCAGTGGCAGTAAAAAGCGCGCTATTGTATGTTCCGAGACACAAAGATATCACTTCAGTCAGTCAGTCAGTCACAAATGAATCCACCCTAGGTAACAAAGAACAGGTCCTGAAATATGAAGCGCTCTAGGGGTAAGGAAAGGTGAGCTGGAACAGCTTTAAGGATTGGGAAGCCTTTAGAATGGGAATAAAAGTCTAGAGTTTAGCCAATTCATTCAGCAGACAAAAGACAAAGTCAGTGATTTTGTTCCAGAACATCCCACACCCCCCTTGCTCCTCCAGATTAGACCACAGTGAGATTGAACGATAATGCCCGAGTCTGTTCACGGAAGAAAGAAGCAAAAGGGTCAGTGATTTATGAGAATGTTTGGTATTAACTTTGTCAGCTGTTTTGTCATTTTTTCTTAGTTTACGGGTCAAAAAAGTCATTTATGTTTTTGATCACTTGTTCTTAACCTAGTAAACAAAAAATTGTAACTGAAACCATCAAGGTAAGTATTACTCAATGAAAACTATAGAAATTTCAGCCAGTTATTCTGCATAATAATAGTTAATGATAATCAAAAAAAACATCATCAAAATTAGAACCACGACATTTACTGACTGCTGTCATTCCATGAAATGCACATGATTTTGACACTGTAATAAAAAAAGTTGTCCAGATGTTTTGTTTTATTAAAGTTTTAGTTGGCTTAAAGTCTGGACATTTTAAAATAGTTTTAGTCAATGAAAACTGCTGACAATTCAGTCTTTTTTTTGTCATTCTGTTTAGTCAACTATTACTCATTCTGCACAATAAGGGTAATGATGGTCATGACAGTTTTTCTTTTGAGAGTAACAACAAATGGCAATTTACTACTTGAACTACTCACTCACTATTCTTCGGCTTAGTACCTGATTTATCAGGGGTCACCACAGCAAAATGAACCGCCCTACCTGAACTAACCAAGTTATAATAATTATTGCCATAAAATTGCATGGGTCATCATACAAAAAAAAGTTTAACTTTACATTTTAAATAAACTTTACAATTGTAACTTACATTACACTAAACTGACTTAAAATATTATGTTAAAACTTTTATTTTTATTTAACTTTTATTCATTCATTCATTCATTTTCTTTTCGGCTTAGTCCCTTTATTAATCTGGGGTCGCCACAGCGGGATGAACCGCCAACTTATCCAGCATATGTTTTACGCAGCGGATGCCCTTCCAGCTGCAACCCATCACTGGGAAACATTCATACACTCTCATTCACACACATACACTACGGACAATTTTTAGCTTACCCAATTCACCTATACTACATGTTTTTGGACTTGTGGGGGAAACCGGAGCACCCGGAGGAAACCCACGCGAACACGGGGAGAACATGCAAACTCCACACAGAAATGCCAACTGACCCAGCCGAGGCTCGAACCAGCGACCTTCTTGCTGTGAGGCGAACGTGCTACCCACTGCGCCACCGCGTCGCCTTTAACTTTTATACGTTTTTTTTTTTTTTTATGTTGATACAAACATGATTAACTTATTAAAATAAGTTAAGTTAACAAAAAACATTTTGACATGATTTATTGATAACAATGTTTTACAGTGTATAGTATCCTTTTTTATATTTGATTCTGCATGCATGTTGAATCAAATGGTTTGGATCTGGCAGATATATGGATAGAAATATGCATATTATATATATTTTAATAAATATGATTATAATAAAACTATTGAACAACAAATTATTAACTACAGTACTTAAGAGTCCATTTCAACAACAGTTATTACCCTAATATTTTGTATGAATTACATCTTTAATGTTTTATTTTTATTTTTTATTAATAGCTTGTAAAAAAAAAAAGTCATTAGCTATCACATTCAAGCACGCCTGCTTCCCTAATGTGGTCCAGCACATTCATTCATTGATGCCTCTACAATCCTTGTTATCATCTCCGCTGGGCACCAGTTGCACACAAATCACCCCTGTAATTTCGTCCTCAGGGGACAAATTCACATCTGCTGCATACAGCGCTGGCCAAATCTGCTGTCTCAGAAATAAAATAAGGTGACTGGTCACATGACACAGGAAATGCCAGCGAGTGCAAAAACCAACACTACATGCACACTGCACCTGATTATGCAGACATTCAGCCAATTGTGAAGAAAATGCCTCATCTAACCTTGCAAGACAAAACGCACGCTATAATGCATAACTAGTTGCAGGTAAAAGCCCACGGAGAGGGTGAAGTGTGCAGGCTGTTACTCACCCTTCACAGGGATCATGAGTACTTGAGTCTGTCGGAGGTGTCGGAGAGCTGGCGTGTGTCGCTGCTGCAGTCCTGCTGCTCGCCTCCATGATACTGAGTCACTGCTACAGCTGCCCGTCTGTGAGGGAGGAGGAGGAGAGAGAGAGAGAAAGAGGGAGAGAGAGAGACCGGACTTCACTTTAGTGTCTACACCTACAACACAGACACAGGAGGAGGCCCTGTGGGGTGCATGAGCCCGTAGCAGACATGTACAGATTTAATCAGTTAGTTTATTTTGACATAATATTGAATAAATTCGTTAGCCCAAAGGAAATAAAATAAAATAAAAATAGTTCAAAGATGATTTATTCATTTTATATTGCTACTAAAGAATGAATGGCTATAATACCAAAATCATTTAATCAATAAATAAATTAAATCCTAACCCAAGTGAATATAATTTCAATTAAACGTTATAATAGATTATATATATATTAATATCATATATTAACATTTAATATATTCATATCAGATATTAATATCAGTCAATCAATCGGTGATATGTATGAACAAGGTGGATTTGTTTGCATTGCATTGTTATTACAGCACCCATAGCTATATCAAGATAAATAAACAAAAATAATCATCATATGTGACAAATACAGTTTTATTTACTTTTATTCACAACTGCCATAACAGCATCAAAGTCTATGCTGATATCAATCATTGACATTTACATTTATTCATTTAGCACAGGCTTTTTTAAGTACTTTAAATAGACTATTGCATCAAATGTTATGTTAATGTCAGTCAGTAACCACAATCAGTACTTTGTATTGTAATAACAGCATCAAATGATTACTTGATAAATAATTAAATAAATAAATACTAACAAACAATCATATTTTACATACTTTCCGAAAACGGTGAAGAATTAATTGCAATAATTAAAACATAAATGTTCACTGATTACTGAGATCTACAGCATCGAAGACTTTATTCATTTTAATAATGACATAATTTAATTTATGTTATGCTTGAACATAATAAATTCATTGACATGTTTTTCATTGCTATAATTATATCAATGGCTTCATTCATTCATGCATTTGTTCTAGAAAGAAAGAAAGAAAGAAAGAAAGAAAGAAAGAAAGAAAGAAAGA
>CAIGQV010019070.1:20818781-20835295 GCA_903798115.1 Danio jaintianensis | reverse complement strand
AAAGAAAGAAAGAAAGAAAGAAAGAAAGAAAGAAAGAAAGAAAGAAAATTTGACAACAAAACAACAATAAATCACATTTTAAATCCATATAAATCTCCTTTAAAAAAATGTCAGAAATGATTTGTATATGTCAGAAGTACTGTTTATAGCTATTCAATCAATGCAACTGAATTCACCCTGAGCTCTAGAAAAAAAATCTGTTGGCTAAATGGCGACTGCCGTCCTTGAAATACAAATAAACCTAAAGAAAAAATCAATGACAAGGACAGTTTGTTCCATGTTCACTGATGCATGAACACAAGACTTACACAGGACTTGTATAAGCAATGTTGCAATACGCTACGCCATTAATAATTCAAGTGTGAAGTATAAACAAAAGGAATATTCAGTCACACCCACAGTGACTGTTTAAACACCACAGTGAGAGAAACCTTAGTAATCCTGACGTGCACAACATTTATGATCTACTACTGTAGGTCTCAGAGTAGCGAGATGTGAAAACCACAACATATTCCTCTCACACTCTACAAACTGTCAAAAGTGCTGACGAGGAGAAGCTTAAAGTTGAGTCAGCAGAATGAGTCCTCTATGTGTGCATGCAGATACTGTACCTGAAAGGACAAACGTCACCTTGAGCACAAATGCACACAGCAGCACCGGTGATTAATCCACACATATTCACACAGCCACTTAAATGAGTATCCTTTTTTTTTCCCTTCAACGGCAAGCTATTTTAATATAAGCAACAGTTTATGGTCTGTATTGAGGTCTGAATTACAGCTAGAATATAATGAGGTCCAAATAACTAGGTCTAATAAAAAATATGGCATTTATATATAGCATTTGACATTCAGTACTTTACAATGTATACTATACTGTATATTTTTAAATGTAATATACAATAATTGAATATAAAATAAGTATTTAGATAAAATATAAAATGAAATTAAATATGTATTAAAATTTATGGGAAAAAAAGAGGGAATGTAAATACTGTATATATATAGGTTTTATATATATTTAATAAATGATTTGGCGACATGGTGTCTCAGTGGTTAGCACTCTCGCCTCACAGCAAGAAGGTCGCTGGTTCGAGTCCTGGCTGGGTCAGTTGGCATTTCTGTGTGGAGTTTGCATATTCTCCCCATGTTGGTGTGGGGTTTTTTCCGGGTGCTCCGGTTTTCCCCACAGTCCAAAGACATGCGCTATAGGTTGATTGAATAAATTAAATTGTCCATAGTGTGAGTGTAAATGAGTGTGTATGGATGTTTCCCAGTACAGGGTTGCAGCTGGAAGGGCATCCGCTGTGTAAAACATATGCTGGATAAGTTGGCGGTTCATTCTGCTGTGACGACCCCTGATGAATAAAGGGACTAAGCCAAAGGAAAATGAATGAATGAATGAATAAATTATTTTTTAAATGATTAATATTGTAAATGAGTATACATTTTATGCAATGCTTTTTTTTTTTTTTCAAAAAAGGATAGAGAAGCGGGAGAGAGAGAGAAACAAAGATAATTTAATTATTTACATATTTTAAAGTTGATAAAATAATGAACACTTGCATATAATAAATAAATAAATAAATAAACAGGCACACGCACACGCGCACACACACACACACACACACATTTAGGACAGACAGACAAACAAGACATTAGAACCTCACTAAAAAAATTATAATAATTTGAAAATGCATCATAGGCTGGTCCCAGACCTTTGGACAGCACGATTCAGTGAGCAACTGAACTTTATGTATTACATCATGTTTGCATGACATCATCTGCTGGACTCGAGTCGAGTATGGCATCGTATGATAGCTGATGTGGTTGCTAAGCGACAGATTGTCATGAAATCCCGAATATGTAATGATGAGGAATGTTTACAGTCAGGGAATCATATGAACTTATGCCCAAAAGCAGGCTTGCGTTTACCGTTACGTGACGAATAAGTGAACTTTAAGCTAAGTGATGTTGAAATCTTGCTTTGACTGGTAACAAAATGAGCACAGTTGTTATGGGCAACAGCATGTGACTTCCGGTGAGGGTTTTAACGTTTAGTTTTTCTATAACGACTCGTCGTGGGTGTCTATGTTATTATCAGCTATGTAACGTCAATAATATGAAGGTATTTAAAGATTTTACAACGGCATATATTAGACTACAATTTTTAGTTATGGAAGAAAATATTACTAGAAAACATTGAGGTATATTCTTGGTCTTTTACAAGTGCGCATGCTACCTAAATCGCCAGCATAAAAAAGAAGGAAAGATCAACACAGCTCACCTGACTGTGATTGTTTCAGCGTCACTGGACCAAACGACATCCGAGAAATGTTTCCCTCTATTACACAGGTAATCTCTTTACTGTGAATGAGTGTGAACAGGCATCAAACAAAGGCATCTTTCATCGTGTGTGAACGTGGTATCTGTGAGTGGGTAAATGAAAGTGCTCCTTCTCGAGGCAGGACACATGAAAACTTCTTTCTTTCTTTTACGCATCACCTGATAAACTGAGTGCGTGTGTGTTTGGGGGCGTGGCTAGAACAAGGTGGATATAGGATCCATTCAACGCTTTGTCCTTACCTGAGATCCAGGTCTGAGCAACATTGAAAACCTTTTTATCATGTTTAAAATTTTGACATACAAGTTCAGCCTTTTCGTTGTTGTTGTTGTTAAAAATAATTTTTTCGTAATATTTTTTGCGATATTTACACATCTATTTTCAACTAAAAACAGTCAATTTTAGCATTTTGGTGGCCATGAAAACGGACCATATTTCTTTCTGCAAGTTTTATATTTAATTACAGAGTTAATACATTATACACCTCAGATCAATGGTTTTTGTCGGTTTGTTTATTTTTTGCGAAGCCACGTAATAAGCACATAATTTACATCTAGCCGATAAATTCACTGTAAACCATGGCTTCATGGGATTTATTGCTTTTATAGCAAACAGTTACTTTTAGTACACTGTTATTATGTAACATGTTTTGTTTGGTTGGTTTGTAGTGGTATAGCCAATTGTCTGATTACCATCATTCAAAAAATCTTTTGTATTCCACAAAAGTCATACTGTTTTTACAATTTGGGGTGAACTATCAACTTACCATTGAGAATGGTGATATTAGAACATTACATTTTTCCAATTCCAAAGCAAAAATGACTAAAACACAATAGAAATGTTAACCAAAAATGAGCAAAGCCTGTGTCAGCTTTGTATTTGTCAAATAATCATCATCACCACTGTGAAAACAGTTAATAATCTGGCATATGCCAAGGCGTTGTCCGTGAGATTTATGCCAAGGTTATCTATTCTGTGTTAGTCACTCACTTCAGATAAACAGGTGTGTGAGAGGGAGTTGTGTTGGTTAAGGACTCTGCTCCTAGATGAATGCTTATTTTCATATATGACAAATGTATCAGTCATCCTGGCAAACTTTTAAAAAACACCTTTCCTCAAAGGCATATATTATAAACAGAAGGTAAAATTAGCCAGTCAGATTTAACATAACGCAATAGTGGCCTCTAGTGGCCCCCACAGGTTCTTAGATAAAAGATAACTCATAAAGAACACACTCTCATATATTTTTTTTATTATATCAAAATACAAAAAGTTTTACGGGGTTATTACATGGACCAAAGCGTTGGAAAATGTCAACCTAATAGAGCTTGCCAAAATGTGCATATCTGGGCATCTGGTGATGTAAACAATGCAAATTGAACGGCTCCACTATACAGAACTTCAATTGGGCTGTTGAAGACAGCACGCAGACATACACACACATACACACATTTAACACTCCATGTTTCATTCCCAGGTCTGGTATTGATGTAACTCTCAAGGACAATTCATTTGTCAGGGTAGCATATTCTTTTTGATTAGGGTCTTATCCTAGGAAATAATGCAAGAAAATAATGGTCAAATCAATAGAATAAAATTAATATAAGAATGGAATATCCTTTATTCTCTAAAAATGCCATTGCTTACTGCAGGGTTGTTCCCTTTTAAAATCAAGATGCTGAATCAAAGTGTCCAGCTGAGTTATTGTGGAGGTCAATGTCATAAGTTGGAAGTACAGATACGAAACATCTTTAACATTTACTCCTAGCAGCATGAAGACACACCAGGCACCATATCTTAAGATCTGAGTATGTGGAGACACCGAATGCCCATGAAAAATACTGTTACGTACTAATCAAGGACGAGAAGATAGAGGCACACTGCACCTTGTTTCATGATCAGAGTTGTCTAGCAATTTCTTGGAGAATTCCTTAGCAGTGGCAGAAGAATCAAACATTACATCATAATAATATTGTACATAAGGCTTTGGTACAGCACCATACTTTTTAAGAATAATACCTGAAATAAATGAGATTACTTAACAAAAGAAGCCTCCGATCAAGTCATTCAATCAGTCAATCAAATACATCTCAAAGAAAAAACTAATAATTTGTGATTTCTTTCTTCTTCTTCTTCACACAAGAACAGTCTCTAATACATTTCATGTATAGGATGATCAGAAAGAAAGAAAAAAAAAATGTTTGCCCAGAACACATCATTAAATCATATAATCTGTAAATAATATACAACACAAATTCAAAAGCAGTTAAACAGCACAAAAAATGCAATTTGAAATATGCTTCCAATAAGCTCTAAGTATGAGGTTTAATGTTAAAACAGTCGTAAATTAGTGCATAATGCAGTATTACATTCTAGGTTTTCAGTGCTGGTTAATATGAACAGCAAAAAAATCAAGAACAAAAAGTTGTAGGCCCACATTATCTGAAACGAGACAGACAGGTCCGAAAGAGTGATCTTGATTATGTAAGGTTAGTTCTGTTCAATTAACAAATCAAGGAAAATAACGTTTCACGAAGCACCATAAGAAGTAGTAAGCACAAAACTGATTACAGGCAATCAAAAAGTTGATATGACACTTCCTGCAAATGAGCCCTCTCTTATAGAAGCAAAAAGGGGCCGTGTCTACCTGTACAGTATCATATATATTCAATCAACTAGAGAAACTTTTCAGTCGAGTCGGGTTCTCCCTTCCAAGACCAGAGGAGCTGAATAAAATGCCGTCAATCACCATCCACAGATATACCGCGACACTGCACCTCCATCTTAAATCAGCCTGACAGCTTTACGAGAGGATGCATCGCTCCACCTTGTCCAAGAAAAACACTATATAACAGTAATGTCGCGTCAGACCGCCACCTGCTTGAGTTAGCAGGTTCTTTCCATGCTAAACGAAAAATTTACTACCATACCGTGTGTACATTTCATGGATTTTACATTGATAAGCTGCCTCCTCAAAAAACTGGCTAGTTCTAAATACGCGGGATTTTTTTATTCACGGAGGCAGCAAACGTTCACGCGATAACGTAAGCACATACTGAATGTCAAAGCCGAACTTTATTTAACACCTTTTCGTACTGAAAGATAGGACCTGCCACGTGAGAGAGGTTTTATTGCTTGCGGTCCTACTTACAAGGAGAACTTGACAACGGAAACCACGACGGAGCTAAGTAAGTTTAGTTAAAGACAGAGGACTGTGCGTGAGTTTGTGTGTTAACCTCTGAACCACAGCACCACGAGTTCAAAAAGACATAGCACCAAGTCATAATGTGTACAATGTGCCTACACCCTTGCACGTTATATTTCTAGATCATGTAAACATTATGTGGTTGTTGTAGGACTTATGAGTTCTTGACAAGACACATAGCAAAAAACAGAGTTATGTCTAAGTTTAACACTTCTCTCCTGACAGCTAAATCAAGGCAGTTAAGTAAGAATATCTAAAAATAAACACTGCCCCTTTCCTTTCAGAGACTACACCATTAAAGCAGCCTTACGATTTGAAACAAGAACATTAGTTATGACGAAGACATACATAGAAATTAGCAATGGAGTCTGCTGACCTAATAGCTGAATAGCTCAAATAGCTACAGTGAGATGTTTGAGCATTCATTTTCATGTCCATAATAGCTAAAAAATAAAGGAGGGAAAGATAAGACAACGTAAACAGCCCTTTGGGCACTCAAGTCAACTCTTATCCAAACTCAAAATGGCTACTACAAATCTCTATACACAGAAATTCATCCCAGTGTTTCGTGCTTCCAGCCTTATTCAAGTACTGCATGAGATTTCATTCACTTATTAATTTCCATTTGGAGAAGAAGATTCGTTTTGGAGTCGATCGCATTGGCAAGTAAACAAGCTCTAAGAGAAAAAACATCACATTGAAAATAGTCAGATAAATCTGATCTTCTAAGAGCAAATCATACATTCACCATCGGTTAAACTAAACTAGCACACTCGATTAGCTTTCACTGTAGGTAGGAGATCAGCAGCTGTTAGTGAACTCTAGAGACAATAAACATCCTTTAGGAAATACTAAACTCATCATTAATTCAAATAACACAAACTTTGCTATGTCTTCAGATGAGCTGTGATGGATGACAAATAGTAAAGATTACAATACAGTTGTTTTCAAAAAAGGTCAAGCTACTTTTTGGAGGTTCACTTTTGTAGGTAGAAATAAATCTTTTTTTCACTGATTAGAATAAGGACTATTTCACCTACCTACCTATATTATGTTGATATCTTCATTAGTCTGCACAATATCTACTGTACTTCCTTTGTTTACTGTTTGTCAAAAGCAGCACGTAACAAATTTACTTCAAGGAAGTGACAGAAAGATTAATAATGCATTTCACCACTTCTAACTACATTTGTGCAAGACAAGGACCAAATAATTCTACTTCAATTGAAATATTACATTTATGTCATTTCAAAAAGAATAATTTTTCAGCAGGGACTAATTTACCATCAACCACATATAAAAAGTGCCTTAAAGCTGTCCCAAATTTTTGTCAAAAATAAAGTCAATTAGTTGAAAAAATAAATAAAGCATGTTTTTGTTTCAACCCGCATTTGCACTTAATTAAAAAATGTTCAAACACTGATGCAGGACTGGTCTAATATGGCAGCCGTTCTTTTCAAGCTTACAATTTCCATGATATTCTGTGCTTTATTCTTCATGGTTAATATGTTTTTAACAAATAAACTTTCTGGGCTTAGATTAATCCCTCATTCTGTAATGTTGTCAAAGCTTTGCAACAACAGATACAACATATGCCATCCAAAATGACATTTGCTAGCTTGCACAAAATATGATAGAAGTGCTGAAATATTTTCCAAATATTTATTCCTTTTCTCTCTCTTTTTTTGAGGTATATTATGTAGAAGGAAGAAAAGAAACCCTGTAGTAACTATCATGTCTTGAAAGACATATTTGTACAGAGCATTTAACTCTCTATCCTTCACAATATACACAGTTCTGACAATGTTTTGACAAAAAAAGTAGCCAGCAATTTTCTTTTCCTAGCATGTAATGGAATGCTGTTATTTTCTTTTATTAGTAAGCAAAAAGCTTTTGTCCTGTCCTTTTCTGTTTCTTCTAAAGGTTTTTCCTTTTTGTAAATTTACAGAAAATACAGATATGTGTAGTATATTGTGCCAACTGAAGAACATAATAAATCATATCTAGTTTAGACTGATTACAAAACAGTACTGAGAGCTTGTCCATTGTACATTTTTGCTAATGTACAAGGAGATGATCTGCCCCACTAGATAAGTTTGGGGGTCTCTCAGAGGAGAGAGCCATAGTTTGAAGTGACAGGGTCCATACTGGCCAGGAGGAATTTTCTGTCTTCTCTGGGGTGAAGCCAACGCAGCAGAGAGGACAGATGGGGACAGGGGTGCTTTCTAAGTGTACTTTTCCACTTTTTCTTTGAGGGAGAGCTGAGATGTTCTCTTTGCACAGAGGCCTGAGATGCATGAGGCTGCTGGGTCTGAGAGGTGGACACATCTAAACACAGCAGAGCAAATGAGACACAGCTACAGAATAGATTTGTACATTTTCAGAAGATGTGAGTATTGCCTGTGCATGCAAACTTTGGTGCCACAAATGACCATGTAATCAGGCCAGATAATAACACGTAGTCCTCCTAGTATGTAATGCACGGATGAAACTTACTTACCTGTCCTTTTCTTGAATCTGGAGTTGTTGTTCTTGTTGGCTGATGATTTCTTGGCTTTATTAATACAATAATAAATCAGTGCTTCAAAACTCTCAGACCCTGCAGGGACTCTGACTGCACCTAGATGCTCCCTGTGAGAGACAAACACAATGATGCATTAATTCACCCCGCCACAAGGGTGTGTTCCCATCCACTGGCCTGATCAAACTGAGATTTAGCCTCCCTCAGGGAACATTTTGGCTGCCCAATGCCAAGTGCAGTGTTAAATCCTTTGTGACAAAAGTACCATTCATTCAGTGCAATTTAGCAGTTAATCACCTTTTGCAAATGCAAGAAAAGCCTTGTTAGATGTTATTTTTGTTTATTAAAATGTTCATTTAATTCGCCATATTTCTTTTTTTTCATGCGCATAAAAAATAAACAGCAAATTTATTTTAAGATAAACCAACGCTCTTCTTCATTGGGTACTCTGTAAATTAAAGCACACTGTATTAGTTCAGTTAGTCGGGTGAGTTGAATTTATCATTTTTGCCCAACTCATTTACTACAAAACACACCTAAATTACCATGAACAAACCTTTACCTCATGATGTACACTGCTGCCATGCTGCCAGCACTGTCCAATCAAATAACAATTAGCCAAAATCTCCTGTTTCCCAGTACGCACACTGGTTTTCTATCAAACTGACCACAGAAGTCATGTTTCCTGTAAAGTGTAGTCTTTTATCGCACATGCCATTCCTCTATCATGGCAGAGATCAAGACACTCAAACGTCCATACTGAAGAGTCAGCCAACAACTCATGGGTTCACAAGGCACAGAAACACAAAGCGTTTACAGACAGTCTCCCCTGCTGCTGAGGCTGTGGAAAGAGAAAGTGAAAGTGATTAATAGAGGGGGGAGGTAGACATGACTGAGCACTAAAGTCCGCCACATCAAACACACTCTGGTTACCATGAATACACTGTACAGTGGCTTCACCATGCTGACAGGAGAAGAGATGGCAGGGAGGGGAGAATGGCCAGTAAAGAACAGTCACATAAAAGAAAGGAACCAAACCACTAAGACGACAAAATGTGACAAGAAATTTTAGTTTGAGAACTGCTGTTACTGATTCGGCATTGAGGAAGAGTATTTAGAAAAGGCATGCATGACATTTTTGTACATGGAAACAAAATTTTAAAGGGGAATATCCAAGTGTGCCTCTGAAAAGGCGCCAGTGTAATTATTATTTTTTTAAATCTTCAGTGATTACAGAAATGCTTTAAAAATCATTACTAAAAATGCATTGTTTACAGTATATGCCACCAATAACAGAACATATGCTACCCATGACTTTATATAAAAATATATAAAATTTATATTATGCATTGTTGTCATATAAAAAAATATAACTTCAAAAAAGTCATTCCCCTTTAAATTAGAATGATTTAAGACCCCGCCTGCAAACCCCTCCCCTTTCAGACATGGATTCGACCCTTACCTATTGTGGTGAAGAGGACCTGGTCACAACAATGCTGCCCAGATAGCTGAGATCAATCAAAAACAAAGAGGGTAAGGCTACCAGAGTCTCCAGAAAAAAGCGCCGTCTCTACTTTAGATGAGAATGAGTGTTGCAAGAGATGAGTGCACACTCATCCCTGGCAACGAAGGCCGCCTAAGAAGGCCACCGTGATGGTCAAAGCCCTGAGTTAGAGGAAGTGAGAGAAATGGAAGGAAATGAGCTGGAGAGGGTGAGTGATGTGATCAGCCCACAAAAGAGGACAAAGAAGGAAGAGCCATGGGATCATCATGGATGAACTAGAAAATCCTTAATTATGAAAAATATTATACACTATGATTATTTCCAATATCAAAATTACACTGCTTAAAGTTTAAATGAGAATAAAATCTAATGAAAATAAAAAAGGTATGGAAATTTATCCTGTGAACCCAATAAGGAGTTATACTGAAGGGCATGGGCATTTGTGCATATGTAAATAGTTTATAGTAAGATGTATGTAAAGTATTTTTATCAAAAATCACAAAAGCATGAAAGCATTGCTTTTGTGGAACAGATGATGAATAACAGTCTCCTTTGTCATTTTGGAGCCTCCAATGGTACGGTTCACCTACCCTGGAGAGGGTTCTGAGGGGAGCATCTCCTCATCTGTCCTTCTCTGAGATGGCATCTGGCCGAAAGCATCACTGCTCTCCGCAGGGGGTGATGGGGACTGGGAGGGGTAGCTGGCCGCGGCTGTGGCAAAGGCCATGTGGGCACGGTAGCTGAGGCTGGGGCGTTGGCCGCTGTGGCCTTGGGTAGGTGAAGTGGCAGGGGATGAGGAGAGAGACCTTCGGGAGAAGGAGACACTGGCAGGGTGACGGGCACTCTCGGGCATCTCTTGAGAGCGGGAGGACCGCAGGATGCTGGGGCGGGGAGGAGGGCGGACGAGAATGTCTGGAGAGCCGGCATGTGAGCTAGGAGGGGTCTGGGTCAGAGGGGAGAGTCGTGACGGCTGCAGGACCACTTGCTGCAGGCCGAGATCCATCTTTCGAGCTGCCCTGGGGCTCATCCAAGGCTGGGCCTCAGACCTCCAGCCGTCCGAGCTCTCACTGTGCAGTGTGCTTGGGCTCCCCATGTGGGTCGTGGCGCCTGAGTAAGGCAACACTGGTACACCCATACCATGGGCAGTGTGTCTCAACTGCCCCAGAGTCTGGGCCTGTTGCATAGTTATATGCTTGGCTGAAGGGCCCTGAGGCGGGAACCTGCCGGGAGATCTGCTCAGGTGGGTTCTAGGGGCCTCCAGCTGGAGGAAAGCAGAGCTTGAAGGGAGCTGAGAGGTGGTGCTAACTGTGCGACTATGGGAGGGGTATGGTGGGGGCTCGGGGAGGTCCCGGTGGAGATATGAGGAATGACGAGGTGGAAGTGCGAGACGGGGACCCTCCTGACCCAGAAAGGGGAAGTCAGGAGGCTGCCAGATCTCGGTCGAACGAGAGGAGGGAGGGCTATGCACCAGTGGGAGTGCGTGGCCGGAGGCGCCATACTGATGGATCCTCAGCTCCTCCCTCTCCTCTGGGATGGTGGGATGGCGAAACGGCCCCTCAGGGGGGTATGAAGGTGAGGAGGACATGGCAGAGCTACGTGGGCTAACATCAGGCATGTAAAACGGAGGGTGAAGCTCCACCTCAGCACCACTACCTATATAGCCATAGAAGGGGCCTGGAGGGAAGACCCTGTGAAAATGGGAGACCCGGCTCTGCCCTGTGGCCTGAAGCCGACTACCCTCCAAGATGCTCATACCTTCCATTGGCCTCTGGAACCGGGGACTGTAGGCTGGGGGCTGCATGTAGGACTCCTGGCTGGAGGACACAGGGGAAATCTGGGGCCTGAGGGTGGCCATGACTGGGGGTAGGGGCCCTGGGTCATCATTCTCCTCATCTGATTGGCGGAACTCAGGATACAAGTCTGATTCCTCCACAAAAGGAAAACCCTCAATGCGTCTGGGCTTGAGGGATGTGTCGATGTCATTGGGGTCCATGATGAATCGGCCATCAGGTCCACGGCTGATCAGCTCGATGGGTGTGGTGACCTCTGCCTCGTGCTTGGACACGCTGTACTTCTTACTGGTTATTGCTCTCTTGGTTTTCTTATAGAGGGAAAGCTCTTTCTCTTTCCTGGGGCTTGGCAACTTCTTAACATATAGACCATGGCCACCCACACTGGCCAGAGATGGGGGGCGTGATGAAGCTATGCTCTCAGGACTGATCTTCCCAGAGGACAGCCTATCAATCAAAAAAGACACTGGGCTTAGAAGTTAGCCCTGGGGAATACAAATCTTAAAATCAGCACAATCAAAAAAGAACCACTC
Organism: Danio jaintianensis; assembly: GCA_903798115.1. NCBI lineage: Eukaryota > Metazoa > Chordata > Actinopteri > Cypriniformes > Danionidae > Danio > Danio jaintianensis. Next base: position 20,823,399 of record CAIGQV010019070.1, on the reverse strand, counting down.
AAAACATATGTACTACAAAAGAAAGTAACAATAATACTTTTTCTTGTGTATTCTATGTGCTTTTACACAAAACATGTAACAAAATTCAGGGGCAATTTGTCTTTATCCACATGATTATTTTCATAATAGTGATTACATTTAGCACAGACTGTCATTTAAAGGCCATTTTGACTAATACAAACAAAAGACAATGTCAGCATAAGACATTATAGATAATAGCAGTAGGACATAGCAACACATAGGTCAATACAGGCACCAGTTTATCACCTAAACTATATCTTCACCCAGTCAAACATATGTCAAAATTGGGAGCAGCTGTGGGATGAGATTGTGTGTTCCCCCACAGAAGCATTTTAGCTTCAGAACACTAACTGAAAACATGCAGCTACAGCAGACAGGCGCGTACTTGTGCCTGCTGCGGAGAGAGATGCAGGTGCAAGCACTCACTGAGGGCTGGTGGATGGGGGCCTGTAGCTGCTCCTGTCTGGCTCTTCCCAGTAGGGCTCAATGCCAGGCAAGGGGGTAAGAGGAGGCCTGCGGTGACAAAAACACAATAGATACGGGGCAGATTCGGCCATCAACCAGACTATGGTTCCACACTGCTATGTGGAAATGGGTGGGATGGGAGCATGAGACTGCAGCTCTATGAAGACCGCAATGGAATCAGATAAGAGCATGAGTCCCAGTTTGAACTGGGTTGGAGGTGCTACCCTTAAGGTTTCTTCTTCCTTTAGCTCTAGTATAATGTGAGTAACATGCTGCCATGCCTGCACTGATCAGTTCAGAGGAGCCGGGGATAAGCATTGTGTTTATAATATATTCTTGTGCTATTGAAAGGTTCTATCAAAATCTGACTGGATGGCAAAAAAAGAAAAAGCTTAAAAAGATTGTTTGTAATGGCAAATCAATGCATCTCGCTGCTGAAAAGCAGAGGTAGGCACAGATGCATTTATAGCAGCCACTTTAGTGACCACTGAAATCCTCCTCCATGCATCCCTCACAGTAACACAGCAGCTGCTAGAGTCAGCTGTTTGATTTCCCAAACTGAACATGCTCTCTCTCTTTCTCTCTCAAGCCATGTGCCTGGTAGTCAACAGATTTGCAAAAGTGCAAAGTATGATGGATGTTACCATGCACTGGTACTTACGGAGATTCGATGCTTTTCCTTGTGTGCGTAATCGATAGTGGTGGGTCTAATGAAAAATCACACAATGCCACAGCATGACAATATTCTTCAGATCTTCATGATAATCACTGCAGTGCTAAAGCTAGTAATATTCAACATGATTGAAGTATAGGTAATATTTTTCTAAATATAACTGTATAGTGATATGCAATGACAGTCGTGCAGAAAAAATAGGAATAAAAGTTTTGAATGACTCACCTCGCTTGCGTTTGAGCTTGCGACGATGTTGCTTGTTGACAAAACATGCAGCAAGCGTGCTGAAGAGGATGGCAGCCGCCAAGAAACAGATGGTGGCCACGATGCCGGCCACCACTGGCTTGGCCAGCCCCTCGTCTGAGATCTCTGTGGGAGGGAAGGGGTCTGAGAGAGGAGACACACTCCAGAACATGAAATTAGGATGGAAGAAAGCAGCAAGCATGTATTGACAAAGCAGGTTAGCATGATCACTGACTGTCATTCAGTTAGTGTGCATCATAAAGCAGACTATGTAGTGTTAACATAACTGCAGCCTATCTAATAAGAAGCACTATGCCTATTTAGATGGAGGGAGCATGTGGCTGTTCAATTTTTGACTTAATTATTTTTTTGAATATAACTTCCAGACACAGAATGAAATCTATAATAATTAATATATTGCAGATAAGAAAATGTGGCATCTAAAACACTGATTTGAAGTATTTCACTTTTTTTTTATTTGTCACAAAGAAATCATGATGTTCAAAGATGTTCAATTTAACCAGGACTGCCACTGATGCTCCCTCCAAAAAATAGATGCATGACACTCTGTATCAGCATCTACGCAGCAAATAAAAGAAGCATACTGTATGACATTAACTACAATGTGCAGCAGAGGGCAGTGAAGCTCTTGGTGGCTAAAGCAATGGATTGGTGCATTTTAGTGACACCCCTTATTCTCACCTGTACTTGACACTCCCACCACATTACTGCTCTCACTGACAAGATCATCCATTATAGCTAGTGCTCGGAATTCATACCAAGAGTCCTGGGAGATAGAGAAACAGGTCAGTGGGTCACAAATCCTGTGAGGCCAACAGGTTGAAGTGTTAGATCCACCAACATATTTGTAACAAGACCATTTGCAGCAGACTCTTCTGTATGTCAGACTGAATTATAACGACATCCTCTGAGCTTTTTCAGCTGAAAGACATTTAGCCTGCTGCAATTCTCTCAGAATACTTCAGATAATATTTATCAAAGGGAGTTATTATTTGCAGAGTCTACTCTACATTTTGTCAATGATGTTAGTAACAATAATAAGTACACAATAAGTGATACCTGAATAAGATCTCTTGCTATAATCTCAGTCTCAGTGGCAGGAATCAAGTCATCCAGAACCTCCCACTTTTCTCCTAGACGAAATTCGATGACGTATCGGTCAATTGGTGAAGAGTGATTGGCTGGAGGAAGCCATGTTAGTAATACACCCTGCTGTGTCCGGTTGGCTGTGAGGCACCGTGGTGGAGTTAGAAGCACCAGTGGTTCAGGGGTACTAATAGGATACCCTAGGAAAGAAAAAGGGATAAGGTGATGTGGTCATTCAGAGGTCCAATACACAGCATAGTTTGTATAAAAGTATCACTTGCCTCCTGTAGTCACAGTGACTACCTCACTGAAGGGGCCAGTGCCCAGTTTGTTCTGGGCCAGCACACTGAATTGATAGGCAGTCTTTGGCTCCAACCCCTGAACCACTAACCACGTCTGAGAGCCGGGCACAGGTATGGAGAGCCAATCATGGGTTCCTACATCATTCTTCACTTTTCTGTTGGATCGTAACAAAAATTTGCATTAACAATGGATTTTAAAACTAATAAAAGTTGATATGTGAATAAAAGCTTAGTTGAAAACTGACGTAGATAAAACCACTTATCTTTTTATGAACATTTTGAAACATCAGAGATTTAGGGTGAAATTGAGGAATAGAAACTAACTTGTTACATTGATTACTCTGAATAAGTTTAAAAACAAGAACATTAGTACATCACACATTTCTTGAAATATAGTGTTTGAGCTTTTACATTGGTTCACACTAAATATAGTGTTTGAACAGATATATTGGTTCATTCCATTTACAATCCATACAAGTTAAAGTATTTTACACAATGATAAAATAGATTAAAACAAATCACGAGTACACTTCTAAAGAACTGAGGAAGGAACTATATTTAGTGCGGGTACTGGCATGACTTACACCGGGCCGTACCAAACCGAGAACGTCTGTTCAAATCCTCCGTCATATCCAGGTTCCCAGGAAACGTTAGCAGAGCTTGTAGATGCTGACACGTGGACATTAGTTGGCGCATGTGGACTAGTGCCTGAAACAGGGTTATTTTTAATTGGTGGTGTTTCCAAATGCTATTACTATTGGTCATACTTAATGTTTGAATAAACCACTAATGCCAAGTATTAAAATCTGCCATACTATGTTTTCCACACTGTTTGTACTATGTATAAATGACATCAAATAATATAACTTGTTGAGCTGACACACTTCTACATAGCTAGAAATTTGCACCAATAAAAGAAAAACACATTAGAAATCACAGAGTAATACCCTGTCAACTACGCCCAAGCCCCTATAACTGCTTTGGTGAGTTTTGTACAAAGAAGATAGTTTTTATCATGTTTTATGATGCTACTCGGACCGAAACTCTCAAGTACAATTAATATCAACCTATCAATCACACATCTACCAAAAGCCATTAGTAAAATGAGAACTAGTAAATCCATTATGTGTCATTCTGAATATAATGGTACAAATTCATATAAACTTATAAGTGGAAGGGTCATTTTTAGAGAAGACAACTAGGAACATTCTGTTTATAATCACAATTCTTAGTAAGTAAATTATCTAAGAATCTAGGCCCAAAACAGCTACTTTTCAGAACAGATTTAGCCTTGACTAGAGAGATTTATGAACTTCCTCTCACTTACGTTTTCTGACCAGATAATGAACAAACTGTGAATACAGACTGACCCAGTCTAATAATAGCAGGAGAGTGCCGGACAATGAAGACACTGAAGTAGAGGATGGATTCAGGAGTTCCATCACATCTCTTATCGGCACCTAGCAGCTGCAGAGGTTCTGTTAATTGCTCACTCATTAAGCATAATCTTCAAAATGTCATGACACCAGTCTATCACCAAACAAATAACTTATGTGTGTGTGTGTGTTGTATGCCCGCTGACACATCACTTGTCATCTGAGGGCTAACTCACAGACGTGACAGCGGAGTTAGAGCCCTGACAAGCTACACAGGCCCCCTACTGTAATGACTCACTCGTGCCACTTGGCTGAGAATTGTAATGTCCTAGCCTACCCTTCCTGTCTGGCAAATGTTGAGAAATCACATATCTGACATACTTTCTTTCCATAACATCAAATGGTGCAGTAATTAAATTAAGTAATTAATT
>CAIGQV010019070.1:20795118-20818771 GCA_903798115.1 Danio jaintianensis | reverse complement strand
GATAGATAGATAGATAGATAGATAGATAGATAGATAGATAGATAGATGTTTACCTATTACAAAAAGGCGTGTGCTGGCAGTGATGCTTGTTACAACATTGGTGGCAACACATTCCCACTCCCCATGATCCTCTTTGCTCAGAGAGACAAACTGTAAGCTACCACTTGGTAAGATGTTGTGTTTGCTTCTGCTGGGCTTCCCGACCTTGACAAAGCACAGTAACAGTAAACCTTTGGATAGCTGAAAAATATCATACTTGTGTTGGGTTGTTGTACCTTCCTCCACTGTATGGTTGGAATCTCAGGGTCTCCAGAAGCAGCACAGGGGATAACCAGCTCTCTTCCTGCCTCCTGACGGTACTCCCCCCCGGGCCTCACATTGAAGTAAGGGGGGTCCTGGGGTCACATGAAGACATTTAAGAATACAAAGCTTGTGATTTTTTTCTGATATGATCTCTTTAAGATGCACTGACTCACCTTTAGCACCAGAGTGGCCGGAGGGGACTGTCCCATGGTACCTAGGACATTGTAAGGCACACAGGTGTAGGTGCCAAGGGAGTCTTCAGTGACCTCTGCCACCCGAATGCTTCCATCTGCCATTTGGCTCCATCCAGGATACTAGGAGAAAAGCAGAAGAGCACAGTCGGTGATGTGGAGGGTTGTCAAATAGTTAAGAGTCTTGACATTTCAGACATCAAAAATGCACTCATTACAGACCTTCTCAATTCTGAGGGGGTAACCATCTTTCTCCCATCTGACTGACGTAACAGGGGGGTTGGCATCCACTGGGCAGCGAATGATTCCTGGCAACTTTCTTGGGACATAGATGACAGGTGGCATGTTCACAACACGGGCAGGGTCTAGGGAGAGGATATGATCCAAACAAGAATGAAGAACATGGGGAATAAACAGCCCAGATTCATACATGTCTCAGCCTACATTTGTGTGAAACGTAAAATATGCTGATCTGGGTATCTTTTGTTGCATGTTTTATTTGACAAATCCAATAGAGAATGCTCTGTACGTTTGTGCTAATCTGGAATACATTATTTAGGGTACGTTTTGTTGTACGTTTTAGATGCACATCCTTCTTGTACACATCCACAAGAAGGCAGGGCTTGTTGTACATATCCCCTCGTGAATGACTGATCAAAACCCAACCAATACTGTTCTCATAACCAAACTTTAGGGTTGTCAAAAGTAATGACTTCAGTACCAAACAGTACTGAAATAAAAAAAAATTTAAAAGGCAAATTCCCGCTAACAAACACAGATACATGGACATTGGAACGTTTCAAAGTCACGTCCATCAACTGGTCTATGAGCTTACATATGAGCAATCTATTGATAAATCAACTGATCAACGTGGCTTTGAAACAATCTAGTGTCCGTGCATCTGTTTGCACTTGGTAAACAGCGGTGAAGAGTAGTAAACCGATGACCTTCATGGCCAATCACAGTCATATCTGTTAAGCATGTGAACACAATGACCAATCAGTGGTGTTTAAGAACGTGCTCAACAGTGCTCAAATGTTAGCGGGAAATTGACATTTTTTAATTTTCAGTACCGATTGTTACCAAGGTCAATACTTTTGACAACTATAACGAACGAAACGCAACCTAACTAATGAACAAACAACCAACCAAATGAACTGTACAGTGACCTCCTAGTTTTACCTTAATTTTACTTTGCTTTTATCTCTTTTGTGGACGTGTGCTTCATGCATGACACATCACACCGTGCTTGCTGTTCAGTGACTTTGTCCTGCTGATTGGTCAACTTCAGATAGATCGACAGGTCAGCTTATTCAACCACACAAAAATCTCACAAATTCAAACCGACAGCTCCCAATTTTTTTTTACGTGTTTTAATATAATCAGGAGCTTGTACAACAGCAAAACTTGCACCAGACATTGGGGGTCATCAATGCCTTTTCAATTTGCCTAGTATGAGTACACGTAAAGAGCTGCCATGGGGCACGGTTCTGTAGGGCTCTGTACTGCATGCGAGCACAGAACTGGCAACAGTTAGTCACGGAACTAAAATAATTGACTCTATTGTGCTGAGCAAGTGCGAATTTCATCAAGGTTTCTTCAAAACGGTTGCATCATAATGATGTAAGAGTGCTTAGAACTGGAAGTAAAATGCATTGTGATTGCAAGCCAGAAAGGAAGTGGAGAGGGGGACAATCGTGCTCTGGCTCAGTATAAAGCAACGTGCCTAGAGTGAGTACACCCATTCACACATTTTTGGATGAACTATCCTTTTATCAGATGTCTAGTTTTCAGCCAAAAAGAAAGCATGTTGATTCCAAGATGACTGTAAACGTAAATCATTTTTGACACACCCACAAAAAAAGTAATACAAGGTATAGACTATAAATATTTGCTGCAAAATCAGTGTTTGGGAGGCTGTGTAAGTGATGCGTTGTAACGGAAGATGTAAGTGTTATTTAAAGCCTCTCCTGTGAAGTTCTCTCACCTGCAGCAGCCCTGAGGTGTCGCTGACTGATGTAGCACAACCCCAACGGCACAGAGGAGCGGCTGCTAATGAGACAGCCAGCCACAGCTCTGCATATGACACAATATAATGTGCTTTTCCACAGATAATCGCTTCAATCTCTTCAAACTAAGCTGCTACATTTCCCTTCAGTTCATTCATTAAGGCCGTCCTGTCACCCCTGACCTCTTTTTTGCTGCAATGATATATTGGGTCACAGTTAAATACTATACTGGGTGGTAAATTCAGAGAAACAAGCAAGCTTTTATACACCATTTTCATTTGAAGATTTGTATTCAAGACAATACACATTTTCTCTACGCCTTGCATTTTCATCCTTTTGCAACAAGCACTGTTTGCTTCAGATGTTTTTATGTTGCTGTAAACCAGTATAGTTTTATATAAAACCAGAATTTACAGAATAGTGTTGCTAAATATATTATACTATGATATTATATAAGCTACCTTTTTTAACTTGTGGTAATTACAATAAATTAATATTGATTGTATTAGACTAACAGTAGATCATATTGTATGCTCTAACATATGTGACCCTGTTCCACAAAACTAGTCTTATGAATATTTCAGGCAATAGCTAAAAATTTATTGTAAGTGTCAAAATTATTGAATTTTGTTGTATGGCAAAATTCTATAGAAGACTAAATTAAAATTCCTACCATAAATCTACCAAAACCTTTTTGTTATTAGTAGTTTTTTAATAGTAATGTGCATTGCTACAAACTTAATTTAGACGACTTCAAATCTCTCTTTTTTTTAACCCTCAGATTACAGATTTTCAAATAGCTGTATCTTGGCCAACTATTGCCTAGTATCAAACTACACATCAATGGAGTAAGTTTACTTATCCAGATTTCAGATGGTGCTTAAATCTCAATTTCCAAAAATTGACACTTATATTTGGACAGTTATGTTTTGTGGTCCAGGGTCAAATTAAAAATCCTTTACAACTGTCACGATTCCAGCTTTTCAAAGTGACCACAGGAAGAAAGGCTCCTCAAATCTGTCCTCAATGCAGAGACAGACCGACCTGACAGACAAAGAGAAGCAGCTTAGCTCAGATGGAGAGGAGCTGAGATCTCGAACCCTCCAGAGAGAGGCAGCAACTAGAACATCTCAGATGCCTGCCAGCCACCACACCATCTCAAAGAGTGTAAATAGCTCTGTCCCTGTACATGACAGATACCAATTACCCGCTCTGATGATGGCATACTTGACATAAAACACCTCAAAGACACACAGGACAGAGACTGAGACGCAGGCCTGGTTGGTCCTGCCGGCTCTTTATGACAAGACAATACAGGTGAGTAGGGGGATAAATAACTAATAGTTATCATCGCCATGCTGGATTGATTATATTAAGAATTGCAAAAAAAAGTTTCTAAAATGTTATGTTTAAATATACATTTAAGTGAAGAATTATTTAATTAAATGTGCACGGATTAATATATTTCTACCAAAAATATCTGAACATAAGGTGAAATCTTTATATATATACATAAAACATATAGAGGCAAAGTTGTTTTACAGAAGGGGATTCTGTGAATCTGACTATCACTTTATAAATCAGAATATAGTGCGAACAGCCATGTTTTTCTTTTCTTTTTGTAAAATGTTTTGTAAACAACTGTCTATAATCAGGTAATGTTTGAACACATTAACCTGTGAAAACCTTCTGTATACAGAGATTAATAAAATTGAGGTTTGGTGTACTGTATGTACTTTAATGGCAACTGAAGGAGAGATTTATGGCTCAGCACAGAAGGAAAAAACTCATTTTGAAAAACAGCCTTATTGTATTGTTTTTGAGATTATGAGGTATTGTAATTGAGATTTACAGACACAAATTGATCAAATGTAACATAATATACCTTTTCTGCATTATTTTCATTAGACTGAAAAAAAAAACACTCAAAAATTGATAGGTGCATGAAAACACTAGCTAGCTATAGCAGCTGACTGTAGTATTGGTAACCAATAGTAAACAAGGCAAGCATAATGGAGACAGCTGATTAATTATGTGGGTGTAATGTTCGCATTCGTTTATTCAGTAAATGTGCTTCCTTTTAATAATCTCCTTTTTACATCAACTCTTTTTCGCACAAATCCTAAACCACCTCAAGCAAGCTTAAATTTTTTTTTTGCAAATGAAGGGATTTTTATTTTAAATTTGGCATTTCCATCGCTCGTTTCTCATGTGATACTTCAAATTGTGCATTAACAAAGAGTGATGGAAAGCCAGCAACAAGAGGTTGGAGGTGAAACTCACATTGTACGGTCAGGTAAGCTGAAGCGGAGGGGGAGATGCCCAGGCTGTTACTGGGGCTGCAGGTGTATTTCCCAGCATCCTCTGGCTTCACTCTGTAGATAATGAGGGTTCCGTCAATGAAGATGCGCACACGGAGTTTCAGATCACTGCACAGAAGAGAAGAGTGATGGCCTGTTTGAATAATGACATTACAATAAAATACTTTTGTACAACAATATAGGCTTTATTATGGAAGTCTGCCTCTGAGTACTTAACATAATGAGAAAAAAATATAAATAAGTCATAATTGTTATAAGAAGTCACAATGAAGAGAACTGAAATTTTTAGATAAATTTGTGCAATTATGAGAAATTACTTTTTTTTGTTAGTTAAAAAAATTGTAAACTTTTAAAAATCTAAACATCAACAATTGTGAAATATAGTTGCAATTAGGGGAAGTAAAAATGCAATACAAAGTCAGTTATTAGAAAAAAAGAGAAATCAGTCAGTTTTGTGTGAAAATCATAACTGTTACTGTAAATAGTAAATGCACAAATATGAGAAAGTCACAATTATTAGAAACAGACACATTTCTAAGTAATAACAATGAAAAATATAAATAATAAATTAGCATTATTTAAAAATAGATAATAAAGAATGTTGAAATTATGGGAATTAGATGCATTTATATTTTAACAATTCTGAACAGTACAGTACATGTGAGAGATATTTGTGATAACAGTTTGTTTGGCTTTTTTCTTTCTTTCTTTTTTTTTTTAAATGACCTTATAACTGTTTTGTGGCACAGTGGGTAGCAAGAAGGTCGCTGGTTCGAGCCTCGGCTGGATCAGTTGACATTTCTGTGTGGAGTTTGCATGTTCTCCCCGTGTTCACGTGGGTTTAATCCGGGTGCTCCGGTTTCCCCCACAAGTCCAAAGACATGCGCTATAGGTGAATTGGGTAAGCTAAATTGTCCGTAGTGTGTGTGTGAATGAGAGTGTATGGGTGTTTCCCAGTGATGGGTTACAGCTGGAAGGGCATCCGCTGCATAAAACATATGCTGGATAAGTTAACTTTTCCTTTAACCTTTTGTTTTCTACACAAAGAATAAAAACATCAAGATCCCCCTGCAGTACTACTCATGACCCTTATTGAAGACCCTTGATTAAGATGTATGTGTGCCTTAAGAAAAGCCGAACATCCTCTAACCGAATAAAATGTTGATGCTTGTGGTCAGTCATTTTTTCAAACATCAGCGTCCACTACAATATTTTTACACAAAGTGGTATGTTGGCCAGCAGTCTGGATATTCCCATGACCATCCGTCCGGCCCCCACAGGTCAATAGTTAGTGGAAAGCATTATTTCGCAACACTTTTCTGGCCTGTTTCCACAGAGAGGAACAGACTATAGCCCTGCGTACAGGAGGTCAATACGGCCAAGCTTAGGGGAGTCAGAACAGCTCCTGGCTTGGCTTCAGATGATCAGCATGTTTTTTTAGGCATGTGATGACACAAGCACAGTGTCACAAGATGTTCCCATCCCGGCATAAAAACCTGCTGTGTGTGCCTCCGCGTCACTGCGCTAGCATTTGCCTTAACGCAGCTGTAGAGGTCTGGAGATTCAAGGATTCGAGGTCTAAAAATATGCATGGCTCTAATCTAAAGCCGCATGAATGTGGTAGACGCTCAGGTTCTCTAAGACTTGGCACAGGAGTAAACTCGATCAAAGCTTTACTTCTTGAAGTAGACGTTGTCCTCCTCCCAGTACCAGGTGTAGGTCAGGTTGCCAGGATACGCCTCTGCTTGGCACGTAAATTGGGCATTCTGGGATATGTTAACAGTGATGTTCTCAGGTGGTGTCACAATGTATGGAGGACCTGGTGGAGGCAAAACAAAAATGAAGGTTAATGTTAACTAACATGAGATTAAAGTTGAGATTTAAAGCCCCTTTAATGGTAAACTCACAATTGCAATATTATAAGCTGACACATTTGCAAGGTATAAAAAGTTGCAATTGCTATAAGATATAGTCGGAATTATTGTAACTAAAGATTATTAATATTATGACTAAAGACATTTGTGAGATATAAATTAGCAGGCATAAAATTAAAAATCACACTCTTACAGTATGAGAAATGCCTTTGAAAAGTTGCAGGTTTGTGATTTGTGAAATATAAAGTCACCACTTACTGTAAGGTGAAAACACATTGCACACATTATAAAGCTTTAAAACTGATTGCAACTAACTAGCCTTCCACTGAATTTTAGCACTTAGCTTTAGGCTTGGCTGTAATGACATGACACACACACAAAAATAAAAATCACAGTCTTACAATATGAGAAATGCATTTGTAAGAAAAGAAAAGTCGCCTCTATCTGTTAAGGTGAAAACACATCACAAACATTATAAAGTAATGGAAACTAACTAGCCTTCCACTGAATTTTAGCGCTTAGCTTTGTCTGTCATGACACAAAAAAATCATCACTGTAAGTTTGTGAAGAAAGCAGGACAGAGGCTTTATAAATGTTGTCTAGTTGTGTCAGATTTGGTGGGTTTTTGTTTCATGGTTAATGGCTTTTATTTTGTTATGTCTAAAAAGTGCTGCGCTTTCAGATACTGCTTACTCTACCATTTGTTTGTTGGTGCTGAGCCAAACAAGACAACAAGACTAATCAAGAACACCCAATTACAACACTACACTAATTAACAAAACAATAAATCAGTGACAAGCCCAGAACACACTTGAAACGGGTATTGAAAGAACTGGACTTTTAAGCAAACCAAAATAAAAGGCACAAAACTGAGATTTGGGTTACATTCTAAAAGTAGCATTGAAGCATTTGTTTCACAAAGGCATTTATTACAAAAATGTAAATAAACATTCATTTTAAGTAAAATATTTTATACTTAAAACAGTACAATACACTTACAATACCAAACTTTGTTTTATTACACTAGTGGCGACTAATGTGGCATTGCAAAAACATGATTTACAAAATAACAGTAATAAATTTATTTAAAAAATAGATGCAATGAGTAGATTTACCAAAAGATGGCTGTAATACACTATTGTAGTAAGTGATCTTGTAAGACAACGCTGTGCTGTTCAGACCATTGCAGCTTCACTAAACGGAATGAAACTATTCTGCTACTTCCTGGAAAAAAAGTTGCTAGCTACTGGAAAAGCTATATTGAAACATATGTAACTAAACTACTGTCAAGCTACTGAAAATGTAGCTAAGCTTCTCCTCAACAAGCATGCAATACAGTATAGTGGTTATACTTTCAAAACATTTCAAATTATTATTAGCAGTGCTTTTCAATCAGTTTGATTGTTAACTTTCTGATATGGCAATATATGAACAAATATTATACAACAGTTAATATATGTGAACAAATATGTTCATATTTAAAAATTCTAGTGAATTGATAGTTAATAAATGTTAGTATGCGTGTACATATTTGTAGTTCTCAAAGGTTTAATGTGTTTGAACACATATGGTGATATAACATTATTTCTGAAAACAAAACAACATTTTTTAATTGTACAGAAAATGCTTTTTGACTTAAGGATTTTTAGATATTTGCACTAGAAGAAAAGACAAAAACTCTAAGTAACAAAGCTTTTTTGTAGTGTTGGTACAGCCTTAAACTTCAAAGTGGCAGAGCTTCAAAACAAAAGGCAACCTCAGTATTGAATTGTCCCTTGACTGTCACTTTTTTAGTATTGAGTACATTTTAACTTTGAACGTGTCTGATTCTGATGTTAGTTCTGTTGTCTAATTGCAATGATCATTTTATTAAAGAAAATTGAAAGCTAAGTGGTTAGCACAGTTAACACAGCAAGAAGTTCACTGGTTTGAGTTCTGGCTGCAGGAGGAATTTCTGTATGGAGTTTGCATGTTCTCCCTGTGTCTATGTGGGTTTTCTATGGAAATATATATATACATAACATAAAAGGATAAACATCATATAGCTATGTTTGAATATGTATTCTACATGTTATATACAGTTAAAGTCAAAATTATTAACCCTCCTGTGATTTTTTTTTCTTTTTTTAAATATTTCCCAAATGATGTTTAACAGAGCAAGTAATTTTTCACAGTATTTACTATAATATTTTTTTTTTCTTATGGAGAAAGTCTTATTTGTTTTATTTCGGCTAGAATAAAAGCAGTTTTTAATAAAAAAAAAAAATTAAAAAAAACATTTTAAGGTCATTATTTAATATTATTTAAGCAATAATTTAAGCAATAATTTTTTCGATTGTCTACAGAACAAACCATTGTTATACAATGATTTGCCTAATTACCCTAACTTGCATAATTAACCTAGTTAAGCCTTTAAATGTCACTTTAAGCTGAATACTAGTATCTTGAAAAATATCAGGTAAAATATTATGTCTTGTCATCATGGCAAAGATCAAAGAAATGAGTTATTAGAAATGAGTTATTAAAACTATTATGTTTAGAGATGTGCTGAAGAAATCTTTTTTGTTAAACAGAAATTGGGGGAAAAATATACAGGGGAGCTAATAATTCAGGAGGGCTAATAATTCTGACTTCAACTGTATGTATATATGGGGAAATGTTACAAATATAAAGGCGACAATTTTTGCGATATTTTAAAATACATGTTGCATGTATGAGGCATATTTTTTTATATCTGTGAAATTTAAATATGAGCTTATATGTTTAATATGTGGTCTGCATACATTGCCATATATCAGATTTCTATATGGGTTCATATAGGATATACACCAAGACCAAACCCATTTCATGTTTGTTTAAACACAATAAGGGACAGGAATTATTGTCTGTGGTAATCAACTGCATGCCACAGATGTGGTATTCCTTGCAATTATCCTAATTCTCCTTTGTGTTTATATGTGCATATATAAGCCTGTCCAATAAAGACAGCAAGGATACTACTGTCAGGCCTTCCCACAGAGAATATTATCCTTCCCACATGAGGCTGTCACTGAAATTGCCAATAGACTCTTAATTAGACGTGTGGGTAGCAGGAATACCGGCGTGACACTCGGACCACTGTGAGATTTGTGGGTGCCTGGCAGAAAAATATGGCACGAATGTACAAACAAGCCCAGGACTAGCTGTGAAATATCTTCAAAATCTTAATGTGTGGACTATGCTGAGAGCTTCCTGGATGTTTCCTTAATGTGCAGTAAATGACACTGCGTCTGAGGGGATTATTGACAGTAGCGCAGATTTCCTTATTAAAATGAAATCGCAAAAGGCATCACTTGAAAGCGTCTAAAAATATCCCCGGTGTCGCTCGAGCTCGTGTTATTGAAGCAGGTTTTAACTAGAGTGCCTCTCCAGAGGCTTCATGAGAATATTGCTTTTTGTAAAAACAATATTGCTAGTTTACTAAACAAAACAGCCCATGGCCAACGCAATTTTGGCTCAGCACAGTTCATATGTGTCTCCATCTGACTCACTGGTGCTCAGACGAGAGCAGACGATTCCCTTCAACTTCACTCCAACTCAACTCTGCATTCTAGGAAGGCAGAAGATATAGCTAAAATTGATGTAAGATGATCACATATTTACTTGTTTGCAGTATGCACCTGCTCTGAATGGTTAAATTTGGTTAAGTTTAATCCATCAATTCAATAAAACAGCCATTGTTGTTAAGCTATTACTTTCAAAATGTTTATTGTAATTAAATATGGCCATATCTATAATCACAAATATATAATATATATGAATGTTATTTTATAAACACAGTTTACAGATGTGCATTATATATACAGGGGTTGGACAATGAAACTGAAACGACTGGTTTTAGACCACAGTAATTCATTACAATGGTGTAGGGTCACCTTTTGCAGCAATACAGCATCAATTTGTCTTTGGAATGACAGATACAAGTCCTGCTCAGTGGCCAGAGGGATTTTGAGCCATTCTTCTTCCAGAATAGTGGTCAGGTCAATAGGTGATGCTGGTAGAGGAAAAGGTTTCCTGGCTCTCTCCTCCAAAACACCCCAAAGTGGCTCAATAATAATTTGATCTGGTGACTGTGCAGGCCATGGGAGATGTTCAACTTCACTTTCATGTTCATCAAACCACTCATCACCAGTCATGCTGTGTGTATTTGTGCATTATCATCCTGATCAGCCTATCACTATTATGTTTAAAAATGTATTGAACAAAAAATATTCTCTATACGTTAAACCTCACTTGGTAAATATTTGTATATTTTTAAAAGAATTAAAATTTCACCAGAGGGATAATAATTTTGACTTTATTTTTTGATATTATATATTATATAATATACACACACACACACACACATATACATGCATCTCCATCCAGCCCTTATTGCAGCATCTCCACGTTCCCTGTATGTTTGGTGGTGCTCTGTGATCATGCATGTCTGTTTCTCAGTGGAGGCTGTGTGTTCGCGTGCTGCTCTGTATTCACAGCCATGCTCCACTGCCATAAATCTGACTGCAGTGAAAGCCACAAAGCCAGTGACAGGCAGCTTGCTCATGTTTGCTGTCATACTGTACACGGTTCACGGATAATAAACTGAAGCACTTCATCATTCTGTACTAACGCTGAGGCCATATGGGGGAGAGACTGTGGCACCAGAACCAGGTGCTGACTCAGAGAAAACAATGATTATTCTGTTTTGCATGTGCATGAAAAACACACTCACACACTTGTCAAACCAATCCATTCATGTCCATCATGGAGACAAGACAGACAGATCTTTTTCAAGGTGACATTTCATCCATAGCTTAAACTGACTTGTTGGTGGTGCATTTTTACCCCTCTTTTAAATCTTTTCATTTTATTTGATTTCAACAGAATGGCCAAAAGGTATTACAAATCATTTCAAGCACATAATGATTTGATAAATTAAAGAGCCTCTATTATGCATTATAAAAGGTCATATTTTGGTTTTTGGGGGTTGAAATGCATGCCAGGTCAAAAAATACTTTCATTGTCTTAAAATATGCATTTATTTTTACTTTTATTATCCCAACGACTCCCATATGATTTGTTCAGAGATTCATTTTTTCCAAACCCCTCCTTTGTGTGACACTAATCTGTGGTGATTGGTCCGATGAACCAAACTGCTGTGATTGGTCGACTATGTTTAGTAATAGATGGAAAAGAAAATGCCCTTATGCCCATGCTTATGGCCATAGCAATGACAAAGTGACCCTAGCAATGACAAATGCTAGGGGATCACAAGCAGAAACTAATTTAAATCTGTAAAGAAAGCAGCATGCATTGCATTTCCCACCCCGTATTAGACGCAATATGTGAATAGCCCCATAAAGACTTTACCAGAGAGATACAGTACAAGTCATGTGGAGCAATTACAAGTTACAAAACACATACGTTATTAAAAACCCGTAATAGGGGCTCTTTAATATAAGACTATCATGAGACACTAAGGGCTCTATTTTAACGATATAGGCACAAAGTCTACAGCGCATGGCGCAAAAGCATTAAGGGCGTGTCCGAATCTACTTTTGCTATTTTAAGGACGGAAAAATGCAATTTGCTATTTGCATGGCAGACTTTGTAAGTGAAAAAACTCAAACATTCATTCATTCATTCATTTTCTTTTCAGCTTAGTCCCTTTATTAATCTGGGGTCACCACAGCGGAATGAACCGCCAACTTATCCAGCATATGTTTTACGCAGCGGATGCCCTTCCAGCTGCAACCCCATACACTCCCATTCCCACACATACACTACGGACAATTTAGCTTACCCAATTCACCTATACAGCATGTCTTTGGACTGTGGGGCAAACCGGAGCACCCAAACGAAACCCACGCGAACACGGGGAGAACATGCAAACTCCACACAGAAATGCCAACTGACCCAGCTGGGGCTTGAACCAGCAACCTTCTTGCTGTGAGGCGATTGTGCTACCCACTGTGCCACCGTGACGCCCCACATTTGGTTCAAGTGGTTCAAAAAAGTTTTTCCAAATTTCTCTAACAATGGGTGTTGTTGAATAGTTTTAGGACAACTTTGATGAAAGGTAATGATCCACTTCAATTGTTGACTACTACAGACTCATCACTGACACTAACTAGCTTGACCAGCATAAGAAACGTCTTCAAAAACCAAAAACTCTTTTCAGTAAGCAATACTAGCATTATTATGAAATACAATATAATACATATTGTCTTATATATAATATTTATATATAAGATGCTCATGTGGACAACAGGTGAATAAAGAAGGGACTCTGAAGGTGAAGGAGTGTGTATGAAACATGAGCGGTGACTGTAAACCTGCAGTATATCACCTCCATCGCTTCTCCAGGAAGGCTCCATTAGGACTGGAGTGACAGGAAGTGATCTATGCAGATGGAGCAGACTGAGCGTATTGACTGCAGCAGATGTGCTTACAGTGACGAGACTTTGACAACACGGATGTGTCCATACGCCGATTCACTGAAAGAGTCTAATTAACCAGGGAGCACCGAAGGCTTTGGATCTTTGCACCCAGTATTGATGAGGAGCGATGACCACAGTAACAAGAAAAAGCACAAACGGTGACGGACTATGGCTGACCTAACCCGACTATCGGTGCTGGAAGTTTTCTTTTTATGCTTATGTTTATTGTGTACCTATTTCCTGCAGATTGAAAATCAATGGATATGTGTTGCAGATTGTCACCTTGCGCTAGTTTTTACAAAGCTTTCCAACGCTTCAAATTAGTTGAACCACTTGCTTCACAAAATGAATCACTGTTTCGAAATGTTACATGCATTTTTAATCATACAAACGTCTCATTAAAATATGTAAAACCTGATCCAAGATCAGGTCTGTTGAACAACTTCACTACTGTTGGGGGCAATAATTTTCTTATTTGACCATTGAATTTTCCCAAAATGTTTTGAAACTGTTATAATACAAATTATAAATACGCAAATTACTGTAATTGAGTAGTTTTTAATCAGGAATTGTACTTTACTAAGTAGTTTTTAAAATGTGTACTTTTACTTAAATTAATTTTTAATGTACATTTTTAAAGTACTTTTACGTGCTATTTTTCTTCAAATTGAAGTTTTTTTTTCTTGTCCACAATGATTGGCTAAGAAGAAAAATCAGTCCAGCGATTCCAGTCCAATCAAATTGTGCATTGAAAAATACCATAATATTGATTTCAAGACATGGACTTTATAAATGCAGCAAACATGTACAGTGTGGAGGCATTAAAAGTGTCCAAGAAGATGCAAAATCCTTACACCTAATGACTCTGTTTATTGTGTTCTCACATTAAGTTAATCTCACATTTTAAATGTATATAAATGGCAAATAATTTAACTTACACTAAGAAACACCCTTAAAAGAAGATGCCACTGATGTAAGCTACAATTTTATTTTGCAGGGTAAAGGGTGGAATATTTTCATAGGTTAATACTCACTACTCTTGACTACTATTAGAAGGGTGACCTTTTACACACACCTTGAATAGTGTTTAGAACAGATACATTTACTCTACTTGCACTACATTCTTTTGGAAAATGGTACTTTTACTTGAGTATAATTTTTTTGTAATCTTTCCACCACTGATTATGATGTAACGACGTCTCACATGACCTTATCAACCACACTCCAAACCACTGATACAAAACAAAATGTTCGTAAAAGTTTAGAAGCTTCATCAAGCAGTGCTTTGATAGCAGCCATCAGTACCTTGAACCAGCAGGCGGGTGGTGTGTAGCGCCTCCCCCTGGTCACTGTGGGCACGGCAGCTGTAGGCCCCTCGGTCTTCCCGCGTGATGGCCTGCACCGTCAGACTGCCGTCACTCACCTGCAGAAACAGAACAAGCACAAAACACAAGTTAACCTGTTTGCCAAATATTACAATTTAAATTATTTAAACAATTCAAAATTCAATGAAAAAGTTTTTATATTACATTTAAAAAATGACTTAAAAGTACCTATGATGCCCCTTTTTACAAGATGTAAAATAAGTCTCTGATGTCCCTAGAGTGTTTATGTGACATTCATTCATTCATTCTCTTTTCGGCTTAGTCCCTTTATTAATCTGGGGTCGCCACAGCGGGATGAACCGCCAACTTATCCAGCATATGTTTCATGCAGCGGATGCCCTTCCAGCTGCAACCCATCACTGGGAAACATTCATACACACTCATTCACACACATACACTACGGACAATTTTAGCTTACCCAATTCACCTATACCGCATGTCTTTGGACTTGTGGGGGAAACCGGAGCACCCGGAGGAAACCCACGCGAACACGGGGAGAACATGCAAACTCCACACAGAAATGCCAACTGACCCAGCCGAGGCTCGAACCAGCGACCTTCTTGCTGTGAGGCGAACGTGCTACCCACTGCGCCACCGCGTCGCCCGTTTATGTGACATTTCAGCTCAAAATATCTCACATATAATGTTTTATGACTCTCCAAAATTGCCCCCTTTAGGCTTTGATCTGAACTGTGCCATTTTGTTGACTGTCTCTTTAAATTCAAATGAGGTTGTGCTCTCGGCTCTCTATTCAAAAGAGGGTGGAGCTACAAATGCCAATGTATCAGCATAGTGGCAGATTCAAAAACAAGACTAATGCCCTATGCTAATGAGGGAGAGAAGGTCAATAATGGGCGGGGCTTTCCCCCTCTGATACAATGGGAAAATGTCCATCAAAGTGTTTCTGCAGACTGTTTTTATCAAGCGTGATTATAAAAATAAAATTAATATATTTTTTTACTATTAGAAGCTGATTATATTCACAGACTACTGCCACACAACTGTGTTTAAACCCCTTATAAAAGTGATTTTTGCATAATAGGTCCCCTTTAAATGTAGCACTTATCAAAAGGAGTAATTCCAAAATAAAAATGTGTTGCTTCCAACTGTTTAATACACACTACATAGCTCACATAACTTACAACACAAACCCGGATACCAGGAATTCTAGCAATACAAGTTATCAACAATATTAACATCATGCCCTGAATTGCAGTAAAAATTTGATTTAACCCATTTGTGACCAATTTTTAAAAAATGGTTTCATACATGTAGCCTTGTGAATAGTGATCTATATGAACATGTTTTGCATTTATTTTCTCCAGGTTTTTTATTTTATTTTTTCAAGAAAATCGTATTTGCAACTATAAGTCAACTATAGTTGCGGGTGGGCAAATATGTTGTAAGAGCCCTTCAATGTAAAATTTGAATAGGAGGAGAACATTTGGCATTCTAACCCAAAACAACTGCTTACAAAAGATCAATTCATATTCATAAACACATTTATTATGTTTAAAATTAGAAAACCATTTGATATGAACCCCCAGAAAATTATCTGTCATATAATTTTATGAATATGAAAGCTTTGTCTTAAAGTGATGAAACACACACTAGTTTCCCCAACAGACTACTGTGTGTTAAAAAGATAAATGAAAAAGTTTATATATATATCATTCATTCATTTTCTTTTCGGCTTAGTCCCTTTATTAATCTGGGGTCGCCACAGCGGGATGAACCGCCAACTTATCCAGCATATGTTTTACGCAGCGGATGCCCTTCCAGCTGCAACCCATCACTGGGAAAGTTTATATATATATAAGATAATTATTACAAATATTGTAATTATATTATATTGTAATTGTAATTATATTATTATTAATTTTATTATTATATTATTTGGATGAATCTAGAGACCTTCATGATTATGTTGATATACATTTGTGAACAAAAAATAATTTTTAATAACATGAAAATTGTCTTTATTTGGGAGGGTTTGCCTCCATTTTGCATCCTGGAATTAGGGGTAGGAAGTTGAAGGCCTCATGTGACAGGAAGTAAATCAATTCCTTTTATTCTTTCTTGAAATCTTTTATTTGGTTGTTTGCTTGCATGTCATTGAGAAATTAAACATTGATAGCATGTAGAAAATTACTTATAAAAGAAAAAAATGGCAACTATGAACTTCGGCAACTATAGTTAGATAAATATATCCCATTGAACGCATTTCCAAAAAACAAAAGTAACAAAAATAAAACAAGAGCAATTGTTAGAGCAAAGACTAAGCCCAAAGCCATATAAACACAACTTTTTAGTATAAAAGTAAACCATCTCAAATATTTAGACAAACTTATTTATACTGAATATTATTTCAAATATTATTGAAATTTTTCATGTTTACTAATTATTATTTTATTTCAGTTAGATTTTTAGTGCATGTTGTTAATTTCATTTCATTTAGTTTTAGTTTTTCATTTATTATGAAATTTTACAAAATTGTTATTCGACTAATAGTATTACACTGTAAAGCAATTTACCTGATTTTAACTGTAAAAGAATGCTATACAAATCAGTTACCTCATTAACAGTAAGTTTCCTTAACTTATACGTAAAAAAATCATAAATGTACTTTCCCAGCTGACAATAACAGTTTATAAATAAATAAATGAAATATCACAGTTTCTGGAAATTTTATAGAAAAAACAATTATGGTTTATACAGTATTTTAATGGTAAAAATCTGGCAACCACAATTTTTCTGGATTTTTTTGTCTTAGTTTAAGTTTACGGAAATAATCTTGCTCCAGGGGTTGTTTTAGGCAGAAATTGCACAAGGTTCTGAAACAATTACGATAATAACAATAAATTATTTAATATTATATATACACACTGTAAAAAATGTCCAGGGTTTTTTCAGGTAGAAATTGCACCAGGTTCCGAAACAATGAGCCCAGTGTAAAAGCACCCTTATCCCCCACACTTGGAAAGCTTTAGCCAAAGGGAGACTGGCCTTATTGTTCCTCCCACACAATATTTTGAGGTGTGTTGACATCCTTCTGGACGGGTGACACAATCCAGCCTGCTGTTCAGACCCATCACACCAACAAGCAGACAAGAGCAGGTAATAAATGCTCTCAAACACTGCGCTGTATTTAAACACACACAAACACACACACACACACACATTGCAGTGGAGGAGACGAGACATCTGCACCTCTGCTCTTTAGCGTGTGTGTTCCTCCAGCGCATTCCTCCATTTCTCTGACTTTTATCCATGGAAGCAGGGAGAAGAATGGCGGATCTTCAGCACTGTTCTTAAAGGTGAGGTCACGACTCTCTGCTTTGAGTAAATGTCTGGGACTGGGGGCTTGTTAGTGCTGGGAACGGCTTTTAAAAGAAAGAGCCAACAAGCCGAAGCAGAAGTAGCACTTCCTCCTCACAGGAGAAATAATTAAATATAGATTTGATACAATCTAATTGAGGCGAATCCTGATTAATCTCAGCGTATGGGGCAATTTAGTAAATGTGAGGGGGAATTGCTTAGGCTTCTGCTGGCATTCATTGAAGTCAACTGGGATTGTTTTTGCTCATTAGGCTTAAGTGTCAGGATGAACGAAACATTTTCAGATAATATATAGTATGTTAAAATTAAATGAAACTTATTTAATTATTTCTAAAAATATATCATAGAATTTATCCTGAATAATCACTATTTACTGAAAAGTGCTGATCAAAATTTTTATTTATGAAAAAGAATTTTAATAAATGTGTAATCATTATTATATTATGTTAACTATATTATATTATATTATATTATATTATATTATATTACATTATATTATATTATATTTTTGATAATATAATATATGTGTGTCTGTGTATATATACTGTATATATATATATGTGTGTGTGTGCGTGCGTGCATGTGTGCGTGCGTGTGTGTGTGTGTGTGTGTGTGACAGAGACCTTTATTTAGTTCTAAAATATCCGTTGGTTTTAAAGAGTTAATTGTTATAACTGAAAATTTAAACTGACATTTTAATTTAATAACGATAAATTACTTCATATTATATACACACAGTAAAATATGTAGTTCATTCATTAATTTTCTTTTCGGCTTAGTCCCTTTATTAATCAGGGGTCGCCACAGTGGAATGAACCGCCAACTTATCCAGTATATGTTTTATGCAGCGGATGCCTTTTCAGCTGCAACCCATCACTGGGAAACACCCATACACTCTCACTTACACACATATACTACGGACAATTTAGCTTACCCAATTCACCTATATCGCATGTCTTTGGACTGTGGGGGAAACCAGAGCACCCAGAGTAAACCCACGCGAAAATGGGGAGAACATGCAAACTCCACACAGAAATGCCAACTGACCCAGCTGAGGCTCGAACCAGCGACCTTAGTGCTGTGAGGCAACAGCGCTACCCACTGTGCCACCGCGCCGCCTAAAATATGTAGTAATATGTTACATATTATTATAATAGTTTTTCTAATTGCTAACAATATAATAATCCTTTCTTATAAAGCACATACACATAAGGTTTCCTGTTGAAATTTACACCCAACAGCTTGCAAGACACTGTACAAACGTGACTTTACATGAATGCACTCCAATGCGGTGAAGTAAAGAAGGAGAAGAGAGGCCACGGGGTTGAAGAATAACCTTGCTAAGAGCATTTACTAGGGAAAAGCAGCAGCCAGCCATCACTTTCTGTTCATCAATCGCCAGTGAGTTACAGTGGCAGGCAGAATACGGCAAATGGCACTCAAACAGGCCACTATAAACACCGGCCACTGCCATCAACACGCTGGCAAACGCAGAACAGGACCAACGTAAAACCAACAAAGCTGGTGCAGGGAGCCTCGTCTACAGCAGAAGAAAGCAAATGTTCAGATGTAAAACCGCAGCGTCTCTCTTGTCTTTTATTTGTCTGTTTCCTCAGGGAAAGCTCCTCTGATGCCTACTGGAGCCAGACTGACTGCCGATTCTGTCAAATCGTGCGCCTCCTCCTCCTCTATCGCAGCCTCCGAATGCAGTGTAAGGTGGAAACAGGCTTGTCAGTTTTTGTGGCATCCCACTGCAGGCCTGTGCTCTTCAGCTGTCAGAGCCTCGACTGACTGAGCCTCCTCTTACAAATAGCCTGTGATGATTCATGCTTCCATTTCCAAAAGGAAAATGAGACAGTACAATTCACTGCGGATCAAATTCACGGCTAGACTACAATTCACAGCGGCTTATATTTGGAGACAAAAGTATATTGTCAATTTTTCTGCTTTATCAAGGCAGAGACCAACTAAAATGAATTGTGAGGAAAGAAGGTTTTATTACCAAACATTTGGTTTGACGTATTATGCAGTAAAAATATGCTTTGTTTTAAGATTCATTTCCTTAATAATAAAATAAAATAAAGGCGGTTCATTCCGCTGTGGCGACCCCAGATTAATAAAGGGACTAAGCCGAAAAGAAAATGAATGAATGAATGAAAATAAAATAAAATATAATATTATGGCGACACGGTGGCTCAGTGGTTAGCACTGTCACCTCACAGCAAGAAGGTCGCTGGTTCGAGTCCCAGCTGGGTCAGTTGGCATTTCTGTGCAGTTCTGTGCGGTTCATTCCGCTGTGGCGACCCCTGATGAATAAAGGGACTAAGCTAAAGGAATTAATGAATGATTAATGATTAGTAAGCATTAATATGATACGTCATAAGATGGCGCCGCGGATGGCCGCCTCGGTGTGGAGCTCTCCAGTTTTTGCACTGTTTTTGTTTGTTTGTCCTGTTTTATGTTTATCATACGAGATCAGTTATTCCAGGGATGAGCTGCTGAACATTCGGCAGTGCACTCCAATTAATCACCAACCGGTTTTTGATTTCTCTGGCGTTTTGCTGAACATTGTTGTCGGCGGAGCAGCTGCACTAGGGAAACGCTACAGGAGGCGCAGGCGTGGGAAGCGGGCCGGCGCGCTCGTCAGGCTCAGACAGCGCGGCTTCAGAACGGCGCTGCCTAGCATCCATCTGGCGAATCTCTGCTCTCTTCCTAACAAAATGGACAAACTACTTCTGCTCGCACGCAGAAACAAGAACTTTAACAACTCTGCTGCTCTGTGTTTCACGGAAACCTGGCTGAACGAAGCCATTCCGGACAGCGCGTTACACCTACCGGACTTTCAGCTGTACAGAGCGGACCGCGATACGGAGTCAACGGGCAAAACGCGCGGTGGTGGGACATGTTTTTACATCAACAGAAGGTGGTGTACGGATGTAACTGTGTTAAAGAAGATGTGCTGTCCTGATGTGGAAGTGCTTTTCATTAACTGTAAGCCGTTCTACTCGCCGCGGGAGTTTTCCTCGTTCATTCTCATCGGTGTTTATATTCCACCGCAAGCACACATGAGTACTGCACTGCAACAGCTGGCTGATCTGATCACAGAGACAGAACAACAACACCCGGACTCTGTTTTTATCATTCTCAGTGACTTTAATCAGGCGAAACTCACACATGAGATGCCTAAATTCAAACAGCACTTTACATGCCCCACCAGAGACAATAATATTTTGGACCATTGCTACACCACAATAAAGGATGCATATCGTTCCGTCGCCAGAGCAGCTCTAGGACTCTCCGACCACTGCCTGGTTCATCTTATACCAACTTACAGACAAAAACTTAAAACTACTAAGCCAGTATTAAGGACTGTTAAGAGATGGACCAACGGCACAGATCAGGCCTTACAAGCCTGTTTTGAATGCACTGACTGGAGTGTTTTTGAAGCTGCAGCCACCGACCTCGACGAACTCACAGATACCGTAACATCATACATCAGTTTCTGTGAGGAGCTATGCATCCCTACCAGGACCTACTTATCATTTAACAATGATAAACCATGGTTCACACCAAAACTTAGACAGCTTCGTCAGGCCAAAGAGGATGCCTACAGGAGTGGGGACAGGATCTTGTACAATCAGGCAAGGAACACACTGACAAAGGAGATTGGTGTGGCTAAGAAGAGCTATGCCAAAAAGCTGGAAAACCAGTTTTCTGCCAACGACCCGGCATCAGTGTGGAAAGGCCTGAAAGACATCACAAACTACAAGACACCATCCCCCAGCATTGATGGCAATAAACAACTTGCAAACGAGCTAAATATGTTCTACTGTAGATTTGAGACCCCCGACCAGACACCCCACACCCACCCTGACGATCTCGCTACACAGCCATCAACACCTCCCGCCACCCCACTCTCCCCCCCTGCACTTCAGATCAGTGAGGATAATGTGCGTCAGATCTTCAGGAAACAGAAGAGAAGGAAAGCAACAGGCCCAGATGGTGTTTCACCAGCCTGTCTGAGAACCTGCGCTGACCAGCTGGCTCCCATTTTCTCACAGATCTTCAACAGATCATTGGAACAGCGCAAATTTCCATCCTGCTTCAAATGCTCCACCATCATCCCAATCCAGAAGAAGCCAAAGATCACAGGACTCAATGACTACAGACCTGTTGCCTTAACATCTGTAGCCATGAAGTCATTTGAAAGACTGGTGCTAGCATATCTGAAGGACATCACTGGACCTTTGCTGGACCCCCTGCAGTTTGCCTATAGAGCAAACCGGTCTGTGGATGATGCAGTCAACATGGGACTGCATTATACCCTACAACATCTGGACAAACCAGGGAACTACGCAAGGATTCTATTCGTGGACTTCAGTTCTGCCTTCAACACCATCGTCCCATCATTGCTCGAGTACAAACTGACCCAGCTCTCTGTTCCTAGCTCTGTCTGTCAATGGATCACCAGCTTTCTGACAGACAGACAACAGCTAGTCAGAATGGGCAAAATCACATCCGACAGCCGCACCATCAGCACCGGTGCCCCCCAGGGATGTGTTCTCTCCCCACTGCTCTTCTCCCTGTATACCAATGACTGCACTGCAAAAGACCCCTCCATTAAACTCTTGAAGTTTGTGGACGACACTACTGTTATAGGCCTCATCCGGAACGGTGACGAGTCTGCACACAGACAGGAGGTGGAGCGGCTGGCTCTATGGTGCAGATGCAACAACCTGGAGCTGAACACGCTCAAAACGGTGGAGATGATAGTGGACTTTAGGAGAAACCCCCCTGCACTTCCCCCACTCACCATCATGAACAGCACTGTGGCTGCAGTAGAGTCATTCAGGTTCCTAGGCACCACCATCTCTCAGGATCTGAAGTGGGACATTCACATAGACTCTATTGTGAAGAAAGCCCAGCAGAGACTGTACTTCCTTCGTCAGCTGAGGAAGTTCAACCTGCCACAGGAGCTGCTCGTACAGTTCTACTCAGCTGTCATCCAACCCATCCTCTGCACTTCAATCACCGTCTGGTTTGGCTCAGCTGCCAAAACCG
Source organism: Danio jaintianensis (assembly GCA_903798115.1). NCBI lineage: Eukaryota > Metazoa > Chordata > Actinopteri > Cypriniformes > Danionidae > Danio > Danio jaintianensis. The sequence goes on along the minus strand of CAIGQV010019070.1, from coordinate 20,795,827 downwards.
ACCTCCGTAGGCTACAGCGAATAGTCCGGACTGCTGAACGAATCACTGGCACTACCCTTCCTACACTTCAAGAACTGTACTCTTCCAGAGTGAGTAAAAGGACTCGCAAAATCACTCTGGACCCTTCACACCCAGCACACTTTCTGTTTGAACTGTTACCGTCTGGCCGGCGCTACAGAACACCGAGCACAAAAACAGCCAGACACAGGAAAAGTTTCTTTCCTCGGGCCATCTACCTCATGAACAGTTAATTAATCCCCTACTGTGCAATAAACATGTGCAATACCTTTTCATACGCACTTGTATACAGCACCTTATAACAATATACAATGCAATACTTTCTCCATACGCATTTGTACACAGCACCTTATAACAGTATACAATGCAATACTTTCTCCATACGCATTTGTACACAGCACCTTATAACTTGTATAACTTGTATATTTATAACAAATCTGTACAACAATGCATCATCCAGAGCTCTATTGTCTAACTGCATCTCTGTTTAATGTTTGTCGTATTTTATTATAATTTTTTTTTCTTATATTTATTTTGTGTTGTCACTTGTCACTTTATGTACACTGGAAGCTTCTGTAGCCAAAACAAATTCCTTGTGTGTGTAAGCACACTTGGCAATAAAACCGATTCTGATTCTGATTCTGATAATATAATATAATATAATATAATATAATATAATATAATATAATAT
>CAIGQV010019070.1:20763411-20777016 GCA_903798115.1 Danio jaintianensis | reverse complement strand
AGCATATAAAAAGAAAAAGCAATAACACACACAATGACTACCTAAACTCTATACAGTCTATAGGTTATAGTCACATTATGGATTTGATGCTCACTTTTCTTTCCATGAAGCTTAAAATGAAGCTAAAAAATAGGTTAAATGTATTGGTTTAAAAGAGAGTTGCAAAAAGGATAATATAAATGTAATTTGGATATGTACATTTTTGCAATATTTTGAAATATATGTTGCCTGGCAAATATTCTATATATGTGAAATGTATGTACTGTATGTCATATATGTAATTTGCATACATTGCTATATGGCGTATTTCTATATGGGTACACAGATAGACAAGCAGCAAGCCAGTCTGTAAAGCAATTTCTAACATTAATAAAAGCAAAGCAGTCTTCCCCTGATTTCAGCCCTCCCACACAATCGAGTGAAATGTGTACTGTACTTGAAATAGAAAAGAACAAAGTATCATAGCTCACATCACAGTGCTACACATTCTGTACTTAGAGGCTTAGCAAACCTGACAATACAAATAGTTACAAAAAGAGAGAGAAGTTTGTGCAGTCAAGCATCTCTACGACTGAACTAAGCCTTGAACCGTCCACTACCATGATACCATCTCTCATTTGCCTGTTTGAGGACTTAGCAGGGACTGAATGTTTTTAAAGTCTCAGACTCACATATCTACGCTCCGGAAGCCTTCATACTTCATGCTGCTGTGTACTGAGTGGTAGATATCATAGCATTGGGATCACAGCTGCACCTGTGAGAGGAAACGGCAGCTTTCCAGAGCAGAAAATCAATACAGCACGGGGCAGAGGAGGCTGCGGTCTTGCAGTAAAAAAATAAGGCCTTCAAAAATCACGGCTATTTTCGTGATAAAATACTGATGGGATCGGGCAGCGTCGGCATCAAAGTTAGACTGCATCTTCACACTGAATGTAACAGCAAACAGAAGCTGTTTTCAAAGCCGCTGACTACAGGACTGCATTACTTTCTTTCCAGCAATAGACTTAAAATTCAGTGTTCTAAACCTCATGCGTTCTCTGCTGAAACTATTGGGCTCTTAGACTCAATGTATTTAACAGTCATTCAGGTCACATTTGTAAATGTTATTCCTTCTTAATGGATCTGAGTTAACATATGGAAGTTTGGGAACCCCATCAGAAAATCTAGCACATAACAGCTGTTGCCTATGGCACTGCTACCAGCAAAGAAGCCTTCAGCTTTTAAAGGCACAGTATGTATTTTTCGTCACTAGAGGGCACATATTCATATCAAACAAAGGCGTAGTTTGTTGTCTTCATTACATCCTACAGGACTCCTGCAGAAATCATGTTTATGGATGAGCTAAGCAATTGTTGATGAGAAACAGGTGTGACGTAAGCAGCAGAGCTTTAATTATGCCAGAGTTTACCGATTTTTTGTTGTTGTTAATCAATAACATATGGTTTGAATCATACTTTTTGTTCTACTAGGAGCTTGGTTAACCTAACTTTGATTAGGCCACTCTCACTGTCCTGGAAAAAAATTGACACCTTGTCACCCTACAGGTTTTTAAAAATTCGGATAGGGCTACAGCCACCCCTAGCCCCGGTGTAGCACTGTCACTGTTTTGAATACCATCGAGCTGATTGCAATACGTGGCATTTCCTGGAATCATGGGGCAAATTAATTCTCCACATTTTAAATTATATAAACATACTAATAATATTTCACAACATTACTATTTTACTGTAAATGAATGCAACCTTAGTGAGTATAAGAGATTTTTTTCAAAAACAATTGAAAATATTAAAATTCATTCATTCATTCATTTTCTTTTCGGCTTAGTCCCTTTATTAATCTGGGGTCGCCACAGCGGAATGAACCGCCAACTTATCCAGCATATGTTTTACGCAGCGGATGCCCTTCCAGCTGCAACCCATCACTGGGAAACATCCATACACACTCATTCACTACGGACAATTTAGCCTACCCAATTCACCTATACCACATGTTTTTGGACTTGTGGGGGAAACCGGAGCACCCGGAGGAAACCCACGCGAACACGGGGAGAACATGCAAACTCCACACAGAAACGCCAACTGACCCAGCCGAGGCTCGAACCAGCGACCTTCTTGCTGTGAGGCAAACGTGCTACCCACTGCGCCACCGTGACGCCCTAAAATATTAAAATATAAATATAAAATATACTTTTGAAAAATAGTTTGTGAGTGCTCACCTCAGAGGAACACATTCACACACTGCTCTCTCTACACTCAGAGCACACAGGGTCATTCATTAACCAAACTCATTAGGCGCTTAATTACTAAAATCCTCCTGCAGGCCTCCTGACTGTGGATACATTTGTGCAGTGCATTTTAGGGGCCCGTAAACACGCCGTCCTGAATGAACACAATCTGCCTCTAGCTAAAAATCACTTCAGGAGAGCCTGTGTAAATCACATCTAAACTGCTGCAATGATTGTCTGTCTGAAAGACAATGGGCTTTCCTAATACGCCAAACTGGTGGAAGAATTGGGAGTTGGGAGTTGGGAATTTCTGCAGCACAAAATTGTATTGTGAGTAACAGTAATTGCCTTTTGGAGTTCAGTGGTAATTGTGTGCACACGGAAAGACTAAAGGCTCGTGGTGTGGAGAAACTGTCATGGTGGCGCTGTAGTACCCACAGGAGACTGTGATGTACAGTCACAGCCACTGAACATTACATCTCATAGCTCATTTAAAATGCAATGAGGCCACAACCAAATAGAGAGATGATGGTTCATTCACTTCCCCTTGCTCTCCCTTACTGAAATCAATTATTTATTGTATGGGTGAAGAGGATTTATGAGTAATTGCAATATAAAGATGTTACATGTAGATACCAAACCGAGGGTAAATATACACTTTTTAAAGAAACACTCCACTTTTTTGGAAAAAGGCTCATTTTACAACTCCCCTACAGTTAAACAGTCTGGCGGGAGCACTTTTTAAAACATTTTTGAGAAAGATGCTAGTGCAATTCAATGATCTATGCTAAGCTAAGCTAAAAGTGCTCTCGACAGAACAAGAGATCAGCTGAATGGATTCAAAAATGGTAAAGCTCAACTGTTTAACCCTAGGGAACTTAAAAATAAGTCTAAAATAAGTCAATATAATAACAGCAAATAAGCTGTTGCTCCCCTGAAGAGGGCAGAGCCTTTACATGCTATTCTGACAATCTAGATACAAAAACAACAAGCAAATCTCATCCAGCAAAAATGTCAGAAATGATGAACAGTAGCAAATGTAAGCCTTAAATGTTCAAGGAAGAGGTTATAACTTCTAGACTGATGCGGGACATTTCCAAACAGTTAGGCCCTGATCACACCAAATGGCCACAAGTATTTTGTATTATTTTATTATGTGCCCTGCACGCCTTGCGTTTTAACCACTTGCTGGGCCTCGTGTTTTTGTCATTGCGCTGCACCCGCAGTTGAAATAAGTCAACTCTGAGCGGAAAAAGCGCTTTACGTCACTCGTGTCTTTTTCATTCTCCAAATAAATGAAAGCAGAGATGGGATTTCCATTGAGGTGACAGCAGTGTTTGTGTTGTAAAGATGACTATGGAGACTTTTAATGATGGAGGAGAGACTTCTGGTCGCTGTTTCAAGTTATCCAGAGCTGTTTGACTTCACAAATCTTAAATATCACAATATTATTAAATCTTACATTTATAATAAAATCAACAGCAACGCTCGCACATAATACACAGCTGTCTTGTCGACCAAAAAAAGGCAGTGCGGTGCACCACACATTCTCAGAACAGAAAATCGTGTTCAGTGTGATCAGCCCCTTAGTGGGTACATTTATTATGCTGTTATGGAGTAAATTTGATTCAACTCATAAATTTTTTGTACAGAACACAAAAAGTCTGTAACACATTGGTGATGTAATTTCTGGCACAGACAATGTAAATCTCTAGATTATACAGCAAGTAAACAGAAATGTCGACTGCTGCGATGGTGCTGTGGGTGGAAACGTGCAGATTAACAGATGGTAATATATAAAAAGATCCCTTTCTTACATTACTGAAGGAGTGAAATATGAGAAGCTCATTGTTACACATGCTTTCAGAAAAAGGCATACCAAAACAAAGTTACTGGGTAGTCCTTTCTCATGTTTTCTGGGTTAAAAGATGCACTGAGAACCCAGTCAAAGCACTTAAACATGGAAAAATTTTATGACATGTCCACTTTAAGTGATCAAATAATCTCTAGCAGTCACGCAGCTCTGTGTGGTGGAGAAGTGCTGACAACGGGTGATTTTTCAGCCAGATGACCAGCAGCAGATCTGCTGTAATTAAGCTTCTGTAATGCACCTTGAAAGAGAATGAGTGCAGCCTTTACAGAAGCTTTTCACAATCCATGTCAAGGGCTGCTCACACTCTCTTTTTCTCTGGGTCGGACAAAGGGCTTGCTTTCACATTAAGTAGTAAACATAGAAAAACTCTGCTTGCACTCAGCAGCCTCACACAAAATAAACACATTAGATTAAATTCAGCACTTTTGAACTCTGACAGAAGACTGGTGGTGTGACCAGAACTTTAAATGTTGTTGTTTTTTGTTTAGTTAACAATTTCCTTTAGAGCTGTCATGAGTAGGTAAATGTAATCAGAGCAAACTTAAAGCACCAGTTCCTATACTATCACTGTTACAGGATGGTTTTATCTGGTTCGTGGTGGTTCTGATGCTTGTGTAATCTTTAGGTTAACTTACTGTCTTCCTAATGGGGTACAAAAATTCAAAACACATAAAAAATGTATGATTCAAAAGCTCATTTCAGCATAGAATTAGTCATCTAAAAACATTTTTTTTGTTGTTTAACTTCTCATTTAAACTGTGGTAATTATAAAAATGACATAATAATGAAATAAAGATATTTGTATTTAATTTTATTGGGGTTTTTTTAGGTTTAGTAATTTTAATACTTTAACTTTGTCATGTATACATTTCTTATTTACATTTAGGTCTTTATTTTATTTAATACTTTTTACTTCATTTAGTGACGCAACATTTCAAAATTTTAAGCAAATTAGTACTTAATTTTAGTACTTTACAGTTTTCAGCAACATTTCTTATTTAATTTTATTTTATTTTTTGTAACTTTAGCACTTATAACGTATTATTTCAGTCAGTCTGTTGCAGTCAGACATTATTTCTAATTGTCATGTATGTCTTCAATTTCAATTACTAATCAGAATTATTTTTAATAGTTTAAGCTAACTAAAACCTCACTGTGTCAGACAATCATTCACTATAGAAAGAGCAGCTCCAGCATTTGGTTGAATTATCTACATAATTATCTGGGATTAAACCCTGGACTTCAGATGAATGCTGGCTCTTACCAGCGTACTCAGGGTCCACATGAGGAGGGTAAAAGCGGAAGTTGATGAAGAAGGGAATAGGCACACCGAATTTGAACCACTCCACAACATAGGGAGTCTGCTGGCCGTTTAGGGGGTGGCTCACGTCACATCCCAAAACAACGCTCTCTCCTGCACGGGACGTCACAAACTGGGGCTCCTCTCTCACTACGTGGGCACCTGGACACAAAAAACACACACATTCACTGAGCCAGTCTTAAAAAGATTCAACAAATGCATGTGCCTATAATCTTTAATCAAGATAGTTTTCCCCTCCCTCTTTAGTTGCATGACTGATGTACTGGCGAGAGGGCGAAAGGTGTTATGCACGAAAGACATAAACGACGTATATGCATTTGTAGCAGAAGCTCAGAGAATAGACGCATCTCACAGGAACCACATGCAACACAGTTTGTTTCCCACAGAAGATGACGATGAACAACATAACTAGTTGGCTTGGCGTTACTGTATAATGTTATACAGTATTACACTTACTGCGTTTGCCCATCTTCACGTCATGTATCATACGTCCACGCATAATGTGTATCCAGCTGCCACCATAAGTCAGTGATCGGAGTATATGATAAAAAAAAAAAATTCTGTTACAAAAACACATCGATCTGCTTAATAAGTAGCCATGAAGCAGAAGTTAAAGGGGACCTATTATGCCCCTTTTTACAAGATGTAAAATAAGTCTCTGATGTCCCTAGAGCAGGGGTCACCAACTCTGTTCCTGGAGAGCTACCTTCCTGCAGAATTCAGCTCCAACTCTGATCAAACATACCTGAACCAATTAATTAGGACCTGAAGCAGCACTTGATAATTACAGACAGGTGTGTTTGGTTGCAACTGAAATCTGCAGGAAGGTAGCTCTCCAGGAACAGGGTTGGTGACCCCTCTCCTATAGTGTTGATGTGACCTTTCAGCTCAAAATAACCCACAAATAATTTTTTATAACTCTTCAAAGCTGCCTCTTTTAGGTTTTGATCCTAATTAGTGACAGTCACTTTGAATTCAAATAAGATTGTGCTCCCAGCTCTCTTTTTAAAAAGAGGGCGGAGCTACAAATGCCTATGTGTCAGCATAGTGGTACATTCAAAAACAAGACTATTGTCCCGTGCTAATTAGGGAAAGTCACTAATGGGCGGGACTTTCCCCCTCTGATGACATGTAAAAGGGAAAATCAAAGTGTTTCTGCAGATTCAGAATTTGTTTATAAAAAACAAAATGAACACTATTCATTTACTATTAGAGGCTGGTTATATTCACAGACTGCTGCCACACCTGTTTAAACCCCTAATAAAAGTGATTTTTGCATAATAGGTCCCCTTTAAGATTGTCAATTTTTCCTCTATCGTGACGTACATCCACAAACATTCCTGGAATAAAATTAAAAAAGTAGAGTAGTGCATGATTTCATCCTTTGGAAACCGACTGGATTGTTGAAAGACGGGTGTTGTTAACAACATAAAAAAAGATTGAACAATGGATGAAGACAGAGCAGAAACAAGACACACCCTGATGGTCCCACCCGAAAGGCAATCCATGCCACCAGAAGTGAAGAAAAGTCATTTCAAGGGGGGAGAGAAGGTTATGATATGTAATTAAAGATTCTGAGGGCAAATTAATTTTTACACTGTTGGAAGCTTCAAAATAAAAGCCACTACCCAACAGCATTGTACAGCATGGAAGAGCAAGGATAAAATGTAAAACTACTCCAACTGTGTTCACGTGACAGAATAAAGTTAAGTTTACATTGATTTGCACTTGAAAAGTATATTTTGGGGTAATTTTCATTTCTGAGTGAACTATTCCTTTAAGTTCACGCCTTCAACATTTGACCCTAAAAGTTGTAATCAAAGTGAAGTGTCAAACAGCTCATAGTCCTATTTAGCCAACATTTTTTTAGCAAAGACTTGAATAGCTTCCCAAATGTTGGACTTGTGAAAGTTCCCGGGTAATTATTACTTAAAAGAAATGGCCAAGCACATAATGAGATGACAAGAGGCTTATCCACGCACCTCATTGATCTCAGCTAATTCACACTTGGATGGGTTTTACAATAGAGCGGCCAGAGTTTTAGCAATCAATGCACAAGCACGGCACATGCCTATGGGTGACCTATCAGAGCGCTAAAGGTCATTGTACCTGCCTCAGCAGAAAATTTATTGGGGGAATGGATTTTCTTCAGTAGCTCCACCACAGCCACTGAGCCCTCTCTCCTCTATCAGAGTTAGCATGGCTTCAGCGCCTCAATGAAGGGGAAAATCACCTCCGGGATCAAAGGACCTGCTGACAGTGCATTCTCCATCACAGAGACACTGTATGGAAAACGAAGTGATTTGCTAACAGTAAAATGTAAGTGAAAAAGTAGGTTACAAAAACAGTGCTTTCTGTCTTCCCTGATTTGCACTAAAATGTTTGTTTTCTGTATTTTAAATTTAACCAGATCTGCTTTGTGAGTTCACAGATTGCACTTATAGGAAGCGTCATTAAACGATGAAATCCGATGAACATACAGTACTAGACATACTTTTAAACATTACAAATTGTGGGCTTCCAGCCTGCCACACACAAACAGACAGTCAGACACACACACACACACACACACAAATCATTGTTTCTCCAGCATGAGAAGAGTTTCTTTGATTGGAAAAGGATGTGATATCTCTTTTTTTGGCTGGCATAACACTGTAAATAGAAGAGTTTTCACAATATATTGATTGCCCATTTTGCTAATTGTGCTGTTATATAGAGAAGTAGTCATAGTTGTGCTTTATCATAAATAAAACACAACAATTAACCAATCAGCATCAAGAATCACTTTGACAAGGCGTTATTTATATAATGTTGGGTGGGGGTGGGACACTTCCAATTCTACAGAGTATTTGATTGCTCAGGAAATCTGATGAAAAGCTGAAGTGCAGAATAATGGCATAAAAATGTAATTTATCTGTATAAAGGGCACAACAATCTGCAAGTCAAAACTTCTCTCCATAAGGAATTTACTATTATTTTTTAATCATTTTTGTGACCTCTGATGTTGTTAATTGATTGTATATTCTTTGGTTAAACTCATCTGTTTGCATTCATTTAACTTATTTTTAAAACAATCACTAAATGTAATGTAATGTCTATTTATATAGCACATTTATCGTTTTATTGGCCATACAGCCAAAGTGCTTCACAATCATGAGGGGGGTCTCACCACACCTCCACCAGTGTGCAGCATCCACTTGGATGATGCGACGGCAGCCACAGGACAACGGCGCCAGAGCGCTCACCACACACCAGCTATAGGGGGAGTAGAGAGAGATAGTGATAGAGCCAATTCAGTGGATAGGGATGATTGGGAGGCCATGATGGGTAAGGGCAGATAGAGGGAAATTGGCCATAAATAGGAAAATGTGCCAAAAAAATACATTATCAATGATTCTGTACTGAAAATTCATCAAATCAGCAAGTGGCATTAAACAAAAAGTGCCAATAGAGATCTTTAGCTCCAACCACTCCCATAAAGCATTGCAACCTATGTAATCAAGTCTCTCTATCCTCGCAAAATACACAAATTTGTATATATTCATATTAGCTAATATAATATTTGATAACTATATTACTTTTATAGATACAACCAACAACTTTTAATGACTTTAATATTTCTCGATTTGTACTGATTTTGAGTACTGATTTTCATAGACACTCAAAAAATTACTTTTGCAGATTGTTCAAACTACTTATTCAAAATAAGCTGAACAACACAATTCTTTTGTGTGTTTTTTGGGACAACTTAATTGTTTTATGTTCAATCCACTTAAATTTAATAGCCAATAGCCTAGTGGTTAAGTGCGCCGACATATAGCACCATGGTGCTCACGGCGACCCGAGTTCGATTCCCGGCTCGAGGTCCTTTGCCGACCCTTCCCCTCTCTCTGCTCCCGACTACATACTGTCAATTCTCTGCACTATTCTATCCATTAAAGGTTAAAACCCCCTAAAAAAAAAATAATTAAGTTAACTTAATCGATTTGTGTTGGGACAACATGAAGTAATTGTGTGGAACCCAGTATCTCTTACAGTGTACTGCTTTGCTTCAAACCAAATTTGTAATGTTGTGATATCTGGATGGTCTAATTCATGGCTTATAAGACTTTTGTTTCATTCCTGTGGTGAAATGAATGAGGGAAATACTTATTAATAAAGTGAAAGGGCACTAATGCACTGCATTGCACAAAAAATGTAATGTCCACTGATTGGCAATTATGTCCATGTGGTCAAAAAACAAATGATAGGCTACAATGCTCAAAGCTGCAAACAACATTATAAATAGAAATCTCTAATGCAGTTCAGAGAGTGTGCACACAAATATGCAAAAGAGCATTTGAAATCAGCCACCCGCCATCAGGTACACACTGACCTGGTACTCAGTGCTTGTGGTCTTACAGAAAGGCAAGTACTGTTGCATTTTTTAAAAATTGAAGTACCAACTTGATACCAAAGTACCGGTACTTCTGACGACACTAGGTCCTATAAAAAAAAAAAGTATTTGTTCACAAATCAGTAGCATTTAGCAAAAAAACAGGAGCCATTTCTTTACTTTCTACCAAACTCACATGCAGCTGTGATTTGTTTACCAGTTTAATCAGCTTTATCCAGTGGAAGAGTTAATCCACTTTATTTGATTTAGCTCACACAGCTTTTGGACTGAAACAGTGCAGATTTAATCAAATTACTCCTAAAGTAGAGCTGGACCCTCCAGTCACGGCCCTGGAATCCGCTCTACTATTGAGGGTGCAGAAGATTGCAAAGCGCCACAAAGGGAGCAGCTTTGCTTTAATGAGAGACCGACAGGACACATGCAGAACATAAACTCACTACAATCTGCACATGACCAGCCCAGAGCAGCTTCACAAAGAGCATTTCAGTAAGCCAGAAATGTGGGTCAGGGAGCCCCACGTTTAGCCTTGTTGGAATGGGCTAATTGTCATCTTGTAGCACTTCTGCCCAGTAGGGAGTATATATAGTGTAATAAAAATGTTGCAAGATCACACATAATTAACACTTCACTTGGTCTGTTAAATAGCAATGCAGCTATATTTAGACAGCTTCTTTTTATAGACACTATAGTTTTTTTTTTGCATTTTTCCCCTGTTTCTTTCTGATCCTTTGAATCAGAATTGGAAAACTTTCCAAGACTTTATAGCCATGTGATTTATAAATATTATCTAAACCAATTGCTTCTTATTTCATCACTTTACATATTTGTATTTTTCATATGATTTGAGCGTATATTAACATTACAAATGTAAAAAAAAAAACAGTAAGAAAGGTGATATGGTGTGTTGCATTTCACAAGTATGAGCAGTTACAAACTGACAATATTATCACTATACAATATCAAAGCGATTTTAAATACATTGCAATATTCTGTGATAAATTGCAATTTATTACATTTTTTCAACTTAAAATTATGTCCCCATATGAAAAACTAACTGTCTCAACTAAACATATATTTCTTAGTTTTTTTATCACTTATATTTTATTGCTGCTGTGCAAAATGTATTACTTGAAAAAAAAATGTAATAACAGAATTTAAATGAAATTGTAAAGGCCAGCTGATAGTCAACATTTCTTTTTTCAATTAGTTCAAGTAAAATACCCACATATACTGCTATATGATTGCAAAAAATTACTACACTCTGTTACCCCTCAAATAAATACAGTGCATGATAATGCATAATAATAATATTGAAAATAAATGTAAATATTTGAAAAGGATGAGATTTGTTGATTTTATAAAAGAATTTAGAAATACAACAGTATGCATCAGTGCTGGGCAAAGATTAATCACGGATAATCGCATCCAAAATAAAAGTTTGTTTTGACATTATAAATGTGTGTATTGTATACATTTAATATGCATATGTGATACACACACATACATACAAACAAAACTATACAAAACTATTTTGTTACATAGATACAGTATTTAAATTTATTTATACTTTGTATCATAAACATATATATGTATATTATATTAAACATATGTATATTATTATTATACGTAAATAAAAAAATTCCCAAATATATGCATGTCTGTGAGTATTCATATATACATAATAAATATAGACAGCGCACAGATTTATTATGTCAAAATAAATTTTTATTTAGGATGCGATTAATTGCAATTAATTTTTGCCCAGCACTAATACACACACACACGCACACACACACCCGGATGCACACACGCGCACACACACACATTTGGGCATTGTAGCAGAACTTTGAGCCAAATTCGAATGTATCTTACTAATTCTTACAACTGTTAAATAAATTAATTAATATAGAATTCTGCATGGCTGAGATGGATCTGTAAGAATTCTGCATGGCTGAGATGGATCTGAAAGTAAATTAACCTGTGCGGTCGCACCATGATGTTCACTGATCCTTTTTCATAACTGTTTTTTAAAGTGGTCATGTATTAAAAGATAGCAAATAAAGGCACCAGTGTGACCTCTGACAGAATTGAACAAGATTGTGAAAATAATAATCAATTAAATGAAATTGAATCAACTAGTGACGTCATGATTATATGTATGCACATGCCATGTTGTAATTACTATAATTACAGTGTATGTTTGCATCATTCAGTAAAAAAAAAAACTAACCCAAATAAACTGAATAAGAATGTCATCTCAGAGTAATTTTACAACATTATTCTATGAATTACACATTATGTGGATAGAAAAAAATCTGTTTCTGCAGCTCAAAGAAAGACAGATTACTGCAAATGACTGTATGGCAGCGCAGGAACATAAGGATTAAAGGTGCTGGACCCCAGTACCAGCTGAAGTCATGTGACCACTCCCCCTTAATCCACTTGTGTCTGCTTTCACTCCCAAAGGCACAACAAAGACACACGACCCTTTCAGCGCATACAAACACACCCATCACTCACACCACACATTTAGACTGCATTATATGGGCTCTTGGTGAGCCGAATGGGCGCATATTTGTGTTATATGTCAGTGCCTGTGTCTTTAGCTGAGTTAGCGGAATATAAAACTATGACATATAAAAAAAATTAAGAGAACACCTGAAAATTAGCAATTTCTCTGGATTTATTATGTTTGGGATTTAGTAAAAATGTGTAGTTTTATTCCAGTTAGGTCTGATAACATTTCTTTTAAATTTCAAACAAAAAATATTGTAATTTATAGCATTATTTCTTTCTTTCTTTATTCATTTTATTTTATTTAAAAATGATAGTTGGTCAAAATAACATTGAAAATTAGGATTATTTCAACAAATATTTCTCCTATGAAGTTAAATAATTGGTATTTAGTTGTTTAAAAATTAATATAAATATCATGACATGACATGACAGATTTTTTTTTTATCTTATGCCAAAAAATGTCTCTAAATGGCAACATTTGTTTTCATCAGTGGTTAATTTGTCATAATTACACTTAACATAAAACTAAAAATCAAAAAACTTCAAGTGGTTTCTTAATTTTTGCACATACACACACAGAAAAACATTTTTAAATATACTTTCATGACCAAATCTTTCACTACACCTTGTAGTACATTTTTAATAAAGTGTAATAAATTCTGCCTTGTCCTGGTCAGCGAAAGAAATGTTGGCCTGCACAGCTCTGGTGAGGAGAATTATCAAGGTCAACATGCCAACAGCTCAATAATCCCTTTTTGAGGTAATACTAAGGAGAAAAAGCATGACCAGGTCAGTATAGCAAAAGAAATATGATGAAGCTTTATTTATAAGATAAGTACCATCTGAGTGTCTGTTCATATGCTGAGGTGTTCAGACCAAACATCCTTACCCTTCAAGCTCACATTGCCTATTTTTGCTGTGTACAGAGTAGATTGTGTTGAGATATCATCCAAATCATTATTCATGAACCTGTTAATTTTGTAATATAAAATTCAACTAAATGTTTTCCCTATAATAGTAGGAAATCAAGGATGCAACTCCAGCAGCTTCCCTCTAAGGATCCATATTCAAATGAGGAAATTACCAGTCCCTAGTAAATTATTAATTGTTGGAAAATGCAACATTTGTACAGAAGACAATCTAATTACATCAATTATTTAGAGGGAAAAAAAGATCTTGATACCACAGAAGTTTATAATCTATCTATTTATCTATCTATCTATCTATCTATCTATCTATCTATCTATCTATCTATCTATCTATCTATCTATCTA
>CAIGQV010019070.1:20734502-20757154 GCA_903798115.1 Danio jaintianensis | reverse complement strand
TATAATATAATATAATATAATATAATATAATATAATATAATATAATAATTTTAAATTACATTAATTATCAAATAGTTGCATATAATAAGATGGCAATAGTAAATATAATATTCATATCACAGAGAAGTTTGCATTTGTGTGCTGCATGCATTGGTTGTTTATCCAAATATGACCAATTAAATAGGGCCTTTACTACAGTATCTTTATCCCCACCTCTCTAGTACATGCTGACAAGAACCATTAAGAATCAGCATTTACACCAAGGTTTTCAGTTATTCATGGAGTTTTAAAGTCTAAATGTTTATTTTTTATTTATTTTTGTATTTATTTATTTATTTATTTATTTATTTATTATTTATAATTACATAATTAAATAATTTTTTTAATGCTGATAAAATAGCTCTTTTTAAAGTTATATCATCAAAAAGAAGTATCGTCAACGCAACACTCAACAACAGTAAAGCCCTAGATACAAACAGAAAAAATGTTGCCAAGGCAATGTTACCCATCTACTATAGGTGGAAGTTTTATTATATAGTAATTTATAATAACAAAATTCAATCACAGAACACCAAACACACAGTTTGTAAGGCACACAAGCAAAATGCCAAGTAACAGTTTCTTTAACTGACCCAAAAACTCCTTCAGACTGTCCCAAGCCATGCCACCTGGCACCATCTTTATCTAGACGACGGCCTAGAGAGAGTCTAACCTCAGTAAATCACAGACCTCACATATAGAAGCAATGCAAACACAGGCAGGTACACACACAGAGTCTAAGATTGTGAAGAAGCCTGAAACGTTGAAACGGCGTTTGATTAGAGTTACGCTTTAAAACTGATGACAGCAGAGGAAGAAATGCACCTTCTCAGCAGGAAATCCCATCTTGAGGAAAACAAAAGCAAAGGCCTCAGCATCTTTTTCTTCATTACACCCAAGTACGATAAGATCAGAAGGCATGACGACACACCCACCATGCACGCAGAACAAAGCAAGGTATCTTCTTAATAAGACGTCACCTAAAATATGATGAATAATGAAGCCGGCGTACAAAACAGCGCCTCCACTGCGGAGATTCACCGCTACGCCCGAGAAAACGGGGGAGCGGAAGATAGTAAAGTGTCCCTGAGGGAGCGACAGAGATTCTTATGCTTGCTATCTCCTAAACACAAAGACATCAGTGTAATAACAAGGCGCAAAGATATGTGGTGGAAAATGCAACAAAAAATAAAACGGCTAGCAAACGCATCACCGTGTTAGCGCTGATTTTAATGAGGAGAGGCTCCGTAGTCTACTGCAAAGAGCTCTTGTGATGTAGTGCATTGTGGAGTCCAGTAAGTCTGAGCTGACTGCTGAATATTTCATGGCGGTGAGGGAAACGGCACGAGCCCCAGCTGATGGAGGACTGGAAGGAGACAGACTGTAAGGTGAGACTGGGAGAGGATGTAGGCAGCGGTGTGGCATCGTGCCCAATTCTAGCAGGAGCTACTGTCTCAGCTCGGCCTAAAACAGCACTACTATCTCAGCCCAGCCTCACAAGGGCTGACAGCAGCACTGTGCCTTCACTGATTGACCCGTACAAGCTGACAGTGGACACCTTTAGATATCGCAAGGCTTTTTTTCCAACACTGTGGAAATGCTGCCGTGGACCAAGTACAAAAATCAAGTACTTAAGTAATAGTATGGGTACCTTTAAAAGTATTAAAGTACACATGAAATCAAAACTAACATATTGATTTTGTTAGCTCACATTGCTAGTTTTGTGGTGAACAATTTATCTGTGCATGTCATTAAGAAAAAAAGAATAGTTTGCCCTTGTAATCTTTAATTGAAATCTGAAAATGCACTTCATGTTTATTTTGAGTTAAATTCTCAGATTGCATCTGTCTGATGTATTGGGCGTGGCTAACATACTTAACCACGCCCCTCTAGCTGTCAGTTTTGACAGAAATGGTGAGGAGGAGGTGTCTGCTAGGCTGTAATAACTCTCCTGAAACCCTTTTCCCAATCTTTCTGAATGAAATACTTTACTACATCCAATCAGCTCGTAGTAGAAAAACAAGCCACACCCACTGTTTTCTCATTTAATATTTTGATTCTCTAGGAACTGCGTCACAATCTAAAAAAAAAAAAATTTTTAAATGGTTGCAGTTTCTGGTTCATGCAGACTTTAAGTTCTTCTTTTCAATAATAATTGAGTCAAAGTTAAAATGTACTTGATTTTTTTAATGTACTTAAATATGAAATGGAAAAAAGTATGTAATGTATGGTGATTCATGGATTCATGGATAGAGTTTTTAACAACAGATGGGGCTCTAGGCTAGTTTTTATTTGTCCACTCTTAGTGAGCATGAAGGAGAGCTCTTTCGGTCATGTACTGGTAAAGTCTAGAAAGGAGACATCTATGGCCGGAGGTTGACAATAATTATTTATATTAATACAATGATACAATTACCATACAACTGTTTTTACATTACTGTGAGGGTTGGGTTTAGGGTTGGGGTAGGGGTAGGCATTACTAAAATACAATTAATGGGTAATTTAATAAAAAATTGAAATAATACTCTATATAATTGCTGTTTTTACATTACTGTGAGGGTTGGGTTTAGGGTTGGGGTAGGGGTAGACGCTAATAAAATACAATTAGTGGGTAATTTAATCAATAATATGAATAATACTCTGTAGAATTATTGTTTTTACATTATTATGAGGGTTGGGTTTAGGGTTGAGGTAGGGGTAACGATAGACGCTAATAAAATACAATTAATCGGTAATTTAATAAATAATAGAAATAATAGTCTATATAATTGCTGTTTTTACATTACTGTGAGGGTTGGGTTTAGGGTTGGGGTAGGGGTAGACGCTAATAAAATACAATTAGTGGGTAATTCAATAAATAATATACATAATTCTTGTTTACTTTTGGACTGAAGCTGCATCCCTTCTAACAACAATCTCATGTACTGTTAAGTGGTCAAATGTACTTGTACCATGGTTTTTATTCCACAGGATTCATGTAAACACAGATCACTATTAACACTCTTGTAATTCGATTAATCCTTGTCATTAAATCATTGAATTTATTAATGATTGTTTTATATGTAAGTGGTATGGCAGAGTGTGGCTGTTTGTCAAGCACATAGCACGATCTGGCGGTAAAAACTAAGCTCAGATTTAATTCAAGAGAGAATGCATTCCGAAAATTTCTGAATCGATGGAGAATATTTTTTTTACGATTCGCAATGCATGAATTTATTGTCCAAGCCCTAGCATATAGCCTAGATTAAATGAGTAAAAACCAAATGTTTGTAAATGTGTGCTGACAAATTTAAACAAACAATATAAAAACAAACATAAAATAGGACAAAATGTTTTAAGAAGAACGCAGTGTAAACTTGTTTTATATCATTTATGTGTTACATTTGTCAGCAACAAAGATGCAAAGATGTATGTGTGTTATTTTAATAAATGACATCTACCCTGTAATATGATTATATACAAATATGGACATGTCCACAATTAAGCGGTTCACAAAAGTGGGCTTAAAAAACTTGACTTTTTACAGCAGATTTAGTTCACAAACAACTCACAGTCATAACTTAAATTTACAATTTGTAACTTCATATCTCATAATATGATTTGCTCAGCCCCAATGAGGGGTAGGCTTTGAAAAATGGGTATGTTTTTGTATGAACATTAGCCACTTTTTCTCCAATATGTAAAATAGTTATGCTTTCTTGTCATATCGGGCTGAAGAGCAAATTGTTCACTAATGATTCCCACTAATAACAAGGGTTTCAAAAATTCTACATGAAGCCCTTAAACTTGTGCATTCATTCATTTTCCTTCAGTTCAGTCCCTGATTTATCAGGGGTTGCCACAGTGGAATGAACCGCCAACTTAAACTTGTACAGTATGTGCCAAATCAAACATGATGTGAGCAAAAAAAGATTACACCAAAAATAATATCTATATAAAAATAAATATACAGTCCTCCGACTTGTACAGTGGTAGATGTTCTTTGTTACTTTCCTGAAAAACTACCTATAGGACCCATATTTACTAATATAGTGACCCACCTACAAGTAAGATATAATGAATTCTGCCATCTCATCTATGTAACAATTCTGGATTTGTGTAGCTCGATTGGTTAAGTATTGTATGATTGTAGTGAAACAATTATGGGCTTGATCCTAGAGGACACACATTTAATTTGCACGTTGAATATAGACTGTAAATCGTGTTTCAAAGCCTCTGTCAAATGTGTAAACATAAATTTTGTGAATTGAAATCAGGAAAAATGGTGGGTAATGGCCATTTGATTGGCACAGACATTCATCATTTCATGATGACACACATAACATGACAATGCCATTATTTGATGCCAGCTAGAGGGTGCTAACATAACATAACACAACTGCTTACACAAACAGCCTATCTGGTCATTTTTTTAGAGGACATTTTATACAGTGTCTAAATAACTATAATGATGTGCAATAACGTTCTGTTTCATTTGAGCATGTGCTGCAGCTTCTTCATTTACAGTCTGAAAACTGGTAAATTCTGATTGGCTGTCATTGTCTTTTACTCTCAGCTAAAGAAACAAATCATTCAGAAAATGATTCCAATATTATTCATATGTGTCATTATAGTTGTTGTGTTGAGTTCCCTATTCTCACACAGTATAACTTTAAATATTTGTATTTAATTGTCTTGCACATATTTTATTTTGCAAATGTTAAAAATATATATATCTTCCGTATACAGTAAGAACATGGGTAGCATGAATTAAATTCAGACATACTACATCTGCCACATTATTACTGTCACATCATCAGTATAGCATCACTTCTCTATCATTAACAACTCCCATGGCCTCATGGCATAGCAAAGTGTCCATTTAAAGCAAATCCCACTATCTCTAACTTTTTGCCAACTGTTTTTCCAATACTATGACTTCAGGCTATATTAGGCATATTCAGGCTCAGCATTTACATTAAAGTTATTGTCCTTGATATGAATGTCCTTAAAACAGGACATCATTGATGTCAGTTTTCCAGACCCTCAAGTATCTTAAAATTAATATAAAGCATGGTTAGTTTTAAAATGTTATGTGTGGTTTTAATACTTCTATTAATATTTAGATAAGTCACCATCTGTCACTGACACTTGAGCAACTGGATGTCATATTATCCTCCTTAGGATTTCAGATCACAACCCAGGATCTTAGAAAGTTGTCAGTTTTCACTCTCGCTGATCTGGGGCAAGTGTTGCCCCCAACGGTCAGAAGACTGCAGGTCAGACAAATACTGCTTGGCAAGGTAAGGGGGAAGGGAGCTTTGCCAGAAGTGTCCATTACTGACAATCTGCAAACGGTGCCAGGAGCTGCTCTTCACAGCTTTATTAAGACTGAGACTGTCGCTGGCCTTGCTTATTGTAATGCTTTGTGTCTATCGTGGTCACTATGCTTTGGCTTTTTACCATTCTATTACCATCACATGACTGTCTTATCTAATGATTTGTCGTTTAAATGTAGAATTTCCATTGTTGTGTGGTTTAATACTCATTTAAAGGTTGTAATGAGGCTCAAATCTACTCACGGGAGTCTTTAAGGATCACTAGGGCCAATAAAATTTAACACAGAGATTGTAAATTCAGATACCTTTTAATATACTCCAGTGTGTACATTATTTTAATGTTCTGATATCAAAAGTTGATGCCATTTAAATAACTTCCCTCATATGGACCTGAAGAACTTCATTGGATTAATGGATTAATGGATTCATTGGATCATTAGATCGTTTTTTCATGAATTGCCTCTGCTTTTGTTGCAGTTCCTAATCTCTTCTGACATCTCATGAGACTCGAACGCACTTCTCACTGTCTCAAATAAAGCATTGTCTTTGAGTTTTTGTTATTCACTGTCAAATATAAAACTGACTTTTTTTTTTTTTTTTTACAAAAAGCTGTTAGACAGACCCAAGAAACTCTGCTACATTGGGCAACGGTATAATTTTGTCAATCAGAGAAACTTAAAGCGATGAGTGGTGCTCTTATCAAGCCCTAATTTATGCCACTTGTACACTAACATTGTCTCATTACAGTGTGCTTGACGCTCCCTAAACGACAGCTTCAAAATGGCTGATGGTGGATTTGGGAGGAAGGAAACAGACTGTGAGTGTTATTTCACAGAGTACATCAAATTGAAGGCAGAAAGCTTTCAAACAAGCATCTAGCCCTGAGGATTTTCCCTGTTATTTTTCACAGCAACTAATCAGTGACTTTATTCAGTGCGCTTGCAAAGTGGTGGCATCAGGACCTAAATTTACACTCACCAAGATCCAAATGTAATATTATTTTTTTTTCTCAATTCACAAGAAAATGACCTACACAAACTACACCTCTGCGAGTGCTGTGAGTTTGAGCCTCATTTGAAAATACATCATACACCAAACATCTTTCTAAGTTTGTAATAAGGTATAAAACAGTTAACAAAAGAGAAGATTCCCTGCAGTTTTCCACCAAAAAAAAGTTCAATGATTTAATATTTGAACACATTCATTCATTCATTTTCATTCATTCATTCATCACGGGTCGCCACAGCGGAATGAACCGCAAACTTATCCAGCATATGTTTTACACAGCGGATGCCCTTCCAGCTGCAACCTAGTACTGGGAAACATCCATACACACTCATTCAAACACACACTCATACACTATGGCCAATTTAGTTTATTCAATTAACCTATAGCGCATGTCTTTGGACTGTGGGGAAAACCGGAGCACCCGGAGGAAACCCACACCAACACGGGGAGAAATGCCAACTGACCCAGCTGGGACTCGAACCAGCGACCTTCTTCCTGTGAGGTGACAGTGCTAACCACTAAGCCACCGTGTCTTCCCCATATATTTTTTTTAAACTACAGTTACGTTTTTATGTGAAACTTCACCATTCAACAGTACTATAGTGTTAATTATTTATTTAAAATTAATTACTATTCATAATTGGGCTATAAGTTTTCATTTTAATAATTAGCAAAAGTCACAGGCAGGTGTGGCGAAAATGTTTGTTTTAGGCCCTGGGTGCTTCGTTTTATGTTATGATACAAATATGATGAACTTTATTAATTTGACAATATGACAAAATTAAGGTACTCTTTATTTTTAAGAGCGGTTGTGTGATAAGCCTCAGAAACGTGCACAATTAATTTCACTTTTGCAGATTTCCAATTACAAGCCGAACTTCGTGATTTAAATTACTGTATGTTTAATTAGACAATAACTGTACTCCACCAGTTTCCCCTTCAATTCAAGGAGGAAATAGCTCCTCCCGTGGGCCAAAGACGGAAATGCAAGGTTAAGTCAGTCCATTCGTCAACAAATAACAGCTCCAAATATAAGAATTATATTCGAGAAAGGGGATTTTATCGATAAAGGAAACAAAACAAGCTAACCAAAACCATCTACTCACCGTGGCCTCCGAAAATTACACGAACGTTGGTTTTGAAGCTATGCAATCTTGCATTTATCATCATAATACACAAATGTAAGCATATACATCCCTGTGTAAACAGGCACGACGGACTGTAGTATCCCAGACAATCGCAGCATGTCTCCATTCAGTGCCGCACGCCCCTTTTCGACACAAACTGCAATTCTGGACAGTCTCATCAATGATATAGCGCCTCGAATCCCGCAATACATCATGGATGTTCAAAACATAAACGCTTTTTATGGCACACAAAAATCATTTGTCATCAAAGGAGCATCAATCGATTGCAATAGCGACCAACACACGCCTTCAATTGTCTCGCTCGTGCACTAATATGAGATGATGCAAATACTAGCAGGTGTAATAACACATTGTCAAGTGGATGCATTTGATGTTGAAGAAAATTACATTAGTGACATTAATGTTCATAAGCACGCTAAAGCATGGCGCTAGTAAGGATAAAAAATCACGGGTTCGATCTCAACAATCGCCCATATTCTGATTAAAACGTATGGATTGATGTGTGTGTACATAAAGCATCTTCTAAACGCGTAAATACAAATGCGCGTCTATTCAAGCAGTCTGATGCAGAATTAAAAATACTGCACTTCAACTCACCTTGAGCTGCCGTTCCTCGGGTGCTGAAAACACTTGCTATCAAAGTGGCCACATACCAAATCATAGTACTATTGCCAACCAGGAATAATAGCTCAAAGTGCCCCTTTCAATAAATCTTTCATATTCAGCTTCCTCCGTTTCCAGACTGATACCCTGCTTATATCATATCCTGTGCTCTCCTCTCTCTGCGTTTTCCTTCATTTTTTTGTACCCCTCTGCCCGTCCTTCCTATGGCATCCTCCTCCCCCGAAGAGACAGAGCACCTGCACCAGCGCCTTTATGGAAGACGGAGATGTTCCGAAGTGCAAAGTGAAACCAAGTGCGGGAATGTAGCCACTGGGTCCGCCCCCGCCGCCCTCTTATTGGCTAATGCCGAGCGCTTTGGGGCGTGTATTGGTTAATCATCCGCCCCCTGGTAGTAAAATGGCATGGCAGATGCTCTTATTCAAGGTGAGTTGGAGTGTACTGGTGTAGTACAACTGCTGCAGTATCATGCGCATTAACAGAAACCAAAGTCCGCACCTCTTTGGATCTTCTTCTCTATTGTGTGGCTTTCTGTACGGCACATGTGGTTGTTCAGTTTCTGCGGGGAGATGGGTGACAATGTTGTGATGGTGGTGGGTTTTTATTCAGCTTTGATTTGTGCCGTATGAAATTCTGTCTTCTGCGAACTTCACTTTACGTTTCCTCAGGCATGATCTTGATTCTAATGGAAAGAGTGCATGAGTGGTGCACACGCACACGCACACACGCACGCACGCACGCACACACACACACACACTAAACTAAGCAAAGGGTGTGGCAATCAGTATCATCATTGTTTAAGATGTGTGCAATGACTTTAAATTACCTTTTTATGCATTTAGCTGTTCACAATGAGTCACCAGAAAAAGCTGAACAACTGAAAAAGCCTAAAACTTTCACAAATATTTCACAAATATAAATAGGAAGTCAAATATTTTTGTCAATTTAATTGGCTTAATTTAATTACATTTTTACTTTACACTCCATGTTACAAAGACTCAATCATTTATATATATATGAAATAGAATACATATCACCTTTTTGAAAAAATACATTCATATGTATAACTCCAGATTAATGCTTGAAAGCTGTCCACCCTACACACACCTTAACTTTCTCTGATTTTGATTGCAATGTAATAAAGCACACCATCTGTAAAGTTTCTTTATACAATAATTATTGTGAAAAGCACTATACAAAAAGCTTGAATTTAATTGAATTTAATGTGATTTAATTAATTTAGTTAAACAATATTAAGGGGCGACATGGTAACTCAGTGGTTAGCACTGTCACCTCACAGCAAGAAGGTTGCTGGTTCGAGTCCTGGCTGGATCAGTTGGCATTTCTGTGTGGAGTTTGTATGTTCTCCCCGTGTTAGTGTGGGTTTCCTTCAGGTGCTCCAGTTTCCCCCACAATCCAAAGACATGCAGTATAGGTGAATTGAATAAACTAAATTGGCTGTAGTGAATGAGTGTGTATGGATGTTTCCCAGTACTGGGTTGCAGCTGGAAGGGCATCCGCTGCGTGAAACATATGCTGGATAAGTTGGCGGTTCATTCCACTGTGGTGACCCCAGATTAATAAAGGGACTAAGCCGAAGGAAAATGAATGAATGAATGAATGAAACCATATTAAAAATATGACCATTATTATTCCTTATATTGGTCTCTGGATTTCACATGCATCTTTGCAATAATTTGGCAGGAATCTGAAATTAATGCAAGTATGCAGCTTTAATTAATTAATTTATTTATTTGCTCCTTTCATTTGTTGACAGTACACCTGTGTGGTTTGTGTTAGAATGCACTTGCTGTGATCTGGTTATTAAAATTTAAATAAAAATCATCAAAGAATAAAAAAGTATGTAATAATAATAAAGGCACTTGGTCAAAAAATATTACTAACACTTAATACTTCAAAAAACACTGGAAAACATGGAATCTTTCTATTTGATTTTACAAGTCATGGTCTTTAGACAATATTATAAAACAAAGCAAGAATTCCTATTAATGCCAATCATTAAATCATGACATCATTAATCATTAGGACCCAGATTTTAGTTTCGATCTCCATCTTGTCCTTGGCAATGTCAAAATTTCTATTGTCAAGGGACACTGACTGCAGGCAGAGAGTTAACAACCCACTTTTCATTTTTAATCCTAACTAAAACTTTATGTACAGACAAACTGTAAACCTTTATTTTCTGAGACAGTTGTCCTTTGTGGCCTGCTCAGCCCACAAGGAAACAAAATTGTCCCATGAGAAAGCAATTATCTAGGATAATGAATGCTTTGAACCAGAAAATACAGACTATAAACTGCACTCTCTGCTCTTGTTTGACAATCATTCTGCTTGGAGGCACCACACATATCTTTATGTGAGCTTTAACTACACATCAGATTAATCACTGCTAATTGCTGAGGTTTATTCTGCAATATGAAGATTATAGCTGGCATAAACATCTCACAGTTTTTAAAAATCTTTATATATAGATAAAAATGTGATTGCTTCTGTGTCTTGCTGTTATTTATATAAGTCAAACATCTGATTCTAAACTAAAAATAATGATGATTCTTATTCCTAATGTAGATGATTTCTGTTTTATTTTGTAAATTTGTCATTTATATTGTTTTTGCTTGTTAGAAATGTGAGCTCCCTAGTCAAAGCTTTGCAGTTTTATGCCTATAAAGCTAAATAAATCAATTTGACAATGTACATTAAATGTTTATAGTTAAAAAAATAAAAACCTATATTTTCACTCAGATTATTAAACAATTAGGCTACTGGGATATAAGTATTAGATGTAAACACTGATGTAGCATTTAAAATAGAGTAGATCGCTTTTTGAAATTGATGCCTATATTGAGGACCGTATCATTTGCATCATAACAACAGTAGGTGGCGGCAAGTAAATGTAAAAAAAAAAGTGAATTTTTCTTTAAACAAGTCATTCAAGCGATTCATTCAAAAATGATGATTCATTATGAAGGTGAAGTCTTTACACTCTTTCTAATAGTACAGATGTATCAGAATAGTCCATATTAGTATCTTAAAAGTACAGTATTAGTACATAAAGTGTATATTAGTAACTAAAGAGTACAAAAGTGTACTTTTTGAAATGCTACCACCCGAGTGATGTACTGTACCTTTATTTCTGAGAGTATGATTCAGTCAAAGCGGCACAGTGGCTCACTGGTTAGCACTGTCACCTCACAGCAAGAAGGTTGCTGGTTCGAGTCCTGGCTGGTGGAGTTTGCATGTTCTTCTCGCGTTCGCGTGGGTTTCTTCTGGGTGCTCCGGTTTCCCCCACAGTCCAAAGACATGCGCTATAGGTGAATTGGATGAATTAAATTGGCCGTAATGTATGAGTGTGTGTATGACTGAGTGTGTATTGATGTTTCCCAGTACTGGGTTGCAGCTGGAAGGGCATCCGCTATGTAAAACATATGCTGGAATAGTTGGCGGTTCATTCCGCTGTGGCGACCCCTGATAAATAAGGGACTAAGCCAAAAGACAATGAATGAATGAAAGAATGATTCAGTCACTGGATCATTTATTCCATCTCAGAAATAAAGATACAAAAGATGTCACTGTGGCAATAGTACCTATATAGTACCTTCCACATTGGAACTTTTTTTAAATAATAAAATAAAATTTAAGTTATCATCTCTCAGCACTTTGAGAGTAGAAATAATAATAATCATCATAATTTTACTTGCAAATATTACCTTGAATTCTTCATTTCTGCTTCAAAAGACTTCAGAGTTTATCATTGGTAGCCTTTGTATTTATAAATCTCCAAGGACCACAGTGTCAGCTAAAAATCTTCTTTAATGTTCAAGTGAAGAAAAACAAGTCATCTACATTTTGTATAGCTGGCAGGTGAGTAAATTAACAGCCAATTTTCATTTCAAAGTGAACCTTTCCTTTGAAATGTTTGTGACAATCATGTAAATGATCAAAAGAATATGTTCTGCATTAAGATTAAGAATCGTTTGTGCAATGAAAAGATTCTGTGGAAGTTAAATGTCCTTGCGTGTGTGTGTGTGTGTGCGTGCGTGTGTGTGAGTGTTCATGTGTGTGTGTGTGTGTGTGTGTGTGTGTGTGTGTGTGTTGACATCATTATATTTATTGAAATAGACATTTCTGTCATTATTTTAACTACACTGTAAAAAATATCTGTTATGTCTAATATCTGTAAAAATATAGAGATATAAGTGTGTAAAATAACAGGGAATTTACTGACAGTTTATTTCAAGGTTTTTGTAGCGTAATATGCAACACCAACCCAGACAATATATCACTTTAAACTATTAAAAATGTTAATAAAAGTCACTTTTCCGAAACCTTTCACGGTTAAAAGTTGTTGGACGAAAAATCTAGGTCCCATAATGCAGTTCAAAACCATAAATAAACAGGGAAAATATCAAATAAAAACATGAATGACAAAATACAGAAAACTTTTAATTTGTGCATATTTTTTACAGTGTAGTTCAGAGGTTTGTGAGTCCTTCACTCTTAAATGGATAGTTCACTCAAAAATAAAAATTCTGTCATCATGTCCTTTTGTTGAACAAAAAGGAGCATAAACTATAAAAAAAATAATATTTTTTGTTCTCACTATAGATGTCATAGCTGCTTTTTTCCAGCATTATGCAGAATATTCATTCATTCATTAATTTTCTTTTCAGGGGTTTCCACAGCGGAATGAACCACCAACTTATCCAGCATATGTTTTACGCAGCAGATGCCCTTCCAGCTGCAACCCATCACTGGGAAACACCCATACACACTCATTCACACACATACACTAGGGACAATTTAGCTTACCCAATTCACCTATAGCGCATGTCTTTGGACTGTGGGGGAAACTGGAGCACCCGGAGGAAACCCACGTGAACACGGGGAGAACATGCAAACTCCACACAGAAATGCCAACTGACCCATCCCAGGCTCGAACCAGCGGACTTCTTGCTGTGAGGTGACAGCGCTACCCAGTGCACCACCGCACCACCTGTGCAGAATATCTTCACTGTAAAAAGTATGTATATATTATGTATTTTGTGATTTTATTATGCTTTTGAATTGCATTATGGAACTTAGTTTTTTCCTTAAGTTTGTAAAAGTGATATTTAATATTAATAGTTTGAAGTGATATATTGTCTAGGTTGGTGTTATAAATTATGGTACAAAACCTGGTAATAAACTGTCAGTGCTGTTATTTTACAGATTTATTTCTCTCTATATTATTTTTCATACAATCAATGGTTTCAAGTGACTAAAATGTCAATAAAAGTCACTTTGACATCAAAAGTCGTAAACAAAACGTAAATAAACTGGAAAAAAAAACTCACCAAAAATCATGAAATACAGAACACTTGAAAAAAAGCTGGGTTCCACACAATCCCTTCACATCATCCCAAGACAAATCAATTAAATTAACTTAATAGTTATTAGAAATTTAAGTTGATCAAACAAAACAATTAAGTTGTCCTAAAAAAAAAATCAAGAATTATGTTGTTTCAGTTTATTTTAAATGAGTAGTTTCAACAAGCAGAAAAAGTATTTTTTTAATGAAACTGTTTGTTTGGTGTTCAACAGAAGATAGAAATTTAGAAAAGTTAAGAACTGCTTGAGTGTGAATAAATCCCTTTAAAAATAATCCCTTTGAAAATAAAGCTTCCATATTGTCCATGTTGTTTCCATGAAGACCCTTTTACATCCATGGAACCTTCTCATTCCATAAAAGATTATTTTAATGTGGAAAATTGTTCTTTAGATGATCAAAATAAAGGTTGAGGAACAAAACATAGTTCTTATGACATCACTGCATTAATTGTAAGAACAACGAAAGAATAAAGATACCAGAAAGCTTTTGTTTGTCGTCTTTGAAGTCATTAAAGTAAGTCAAACTCTCCACGTTTGTATTGTTTGGCTTCTGTTCAATAATTTAGCACTAAATATGAACGACAAAGTGTTCTTGCTTGTTCCTTCATAAACCACTATGTCGACGTCAAAAACGCTGACACATCAATTTCTACTCAAAGATCTTTACATATCATGTTGGAGAGGACTAATTATTGATAGATGCAGGTCTAATCGTCACTGGGATCTATCCAAATTCATTCAGTCAGTCATTATAATGCTCAGTTCTTCAATATTACCTTATAGGTAGGTTGCGTAGGGCACCAACTCCGGAGGGGGGCACCATCTCGGTTGCTCAATAAAGAAAATTCGCGGTGTGGCCCGGTCCACTTATCTTTGCGGCTGCTAGCAGCATATCATTACAATTGATGCAAGTTGCAGCTCTATGACCGGGAAAAGATAACAGCAGTCGTAAAGTTACCTGCATCATTTTCAGGTAACTTATGTCCATGAATTTGGAAAACATATTTTTGGTTGTTCAAGTAAATTAGTGAGGCTAACGTTTAAACTTCGCCACAACTGCACCAAATATGCCTTATTTGTTGTTGTTGTTTACGTTCAGTTTCTTGCTTTGCTGCTATGCATTGTGCTTTAAACTATGATAGGACATGTTTTATGACTTTTCGCGTTTGCCCCTCTTCCCCATGTTGCTTATATAATTACACAAACTCAATTATTTTTATTAACTTGTGCAATACTTTACAATTCTGTTTGCACACCAGCTACATACACTTGCACTGCACAATTATTTCCCTGTATGTATTATTATAATTCTCTGCAGTTATCATTGTTTATTGTTTGGTCTATTTCTATACATTTCTTACTGCTGCTGTTCTCTCTGAGAGCTGCCAACACTGTAAAAACTAATCTATAGAATTTACCCAATAAATCTGAGGTAACAATTTGCATCGACTTTGGTGGGGTAGATTTAATCCCATATATTGAGTATAAACTATCTAGTGTAAAGTTATTAAATACTTACATAAATTGGGTAAAATATACCTCACAATTTTGTATATATTCAACAGCTACTTACTTATTAAAATTAGGTAAAAATTATCTCTTTAAATCAAAGTTTATTAATATCAGTTAGTTAATAACAATGACTTATTCAGAGAAGGTAAAATGTACCTCCACAATAAAGACATTCAGATGGGTTATCAACTCAATGTTTTTAATCCAAAAAATCCTAAAACACACTCAAAATATAGTGCAGCACAACAGCTTTACACAACATTTCAAGTAATGAACCTGTTTTATAACTCACTGATCTATCATATGTTTCAATAATGTTGGATAATAAAACATAGGCACTGGCCATGTAGCAGAGCGACATGAATCAGGGAGAATAATGGTGTCAGTGGAACTTGAAGATGCGCAGTTTGACACCTCTGAGGATGCATCGTGATCTGCAGGGCAGATGTCCATTTCAGTAGTACTTGCAGGATGGGTGCTCACTGTACTCAATGTAGATGATTCAAATACTGGGTGTAGGTCAAGGGTGATTGTCGGCTCTTTTAGGATCACTTTAACAGTGGCCTTGTCATACAAGTCAGCAGTTGAGGTGACACTGAAAAACTGATTGTCAAAGTAATTGTCTTGGTATAGTAGTCCAATTTCCCCATGCAATTGGAAAGTTTCAGTAATTATGGAAACAAGATGTCCCAGTGTATTTGGAATTCCTGTTGGAAGTTTCAATTTTTGAATGTTGTGTTCTTCTAAAATGACTCTTAACTGGACCGCCATTGTTGGTTGTAGTGTGTTTCTTTAGCTGTAGAGACAGAGAAAGAAAAGAAATTGAAACAGGTTATTAATAGTTGATGAGCTTACTTGCATAGGTTTGCTTCACTATTGTTCTGCCAAAGCAATAAACGGATATTTGGTAAAGTGGAAATTTCAATAAATAATCTTTGATTGTCATTATTATTTTAAGAAGATGAGGAAAGAAGTAGAAGAGAGGAGAGTATCACACATTTTCCCATTTTCTGTGGCAATATTGTATGTATCGTCCCTGTTAAATAAACATTACAATAAATAAATAAGACAGGATTCCTGGCCATACAGCTGTTAAGTAATTGTTTCAATAACTATTTGAAACGTGCATACATATTTGATGTGACAACATAAATAATCAACCCATTAGAAATAACACTGTGTACTTAACTCACAAAAATAAAGGCATTGCAATTACATATATTAATATCTATGCTTCATTTATTTATCTTCATAGATGTAATATGCCTCATATAACATATTACAAGATTATGAAAACATTTATTAAGCACTGATGTTCTAAAAATACCAAATATAATATAAAATCAATTCTAAAATGTTTTACGTGATCCCACAATTCGTTAAAAAACTTAGGTGCAGCAACGGTGGGTGTTTTCACACATACTCGGGAGATTCAGTGGTACTTTTTATTTTGAATCCTCTGCCCATTCAATATATTAGGAAAAGCTGGCGTTGACTAGTTTCTAACCTTAAAACCAGCGGTCAGACACAGTCATGCATGCTGACTAATCTTGTAAAAAGCACTCCACGACCACATACCGGCAGTTGTGCAGACAGTTAAAGCCCGGGATACACCAAACCGATGGCAAAGACCTAGCAGTGACGGAAGCAGACGTACCGTCGCGTTGCGTTGGCCCGGGGTCAGTTTGTGTATTTGAACACATCAAACCGACGCGTGAAACACAACATACCAACTTGCCTGACCGACGGGCCGACGTTGCTCAGCGACAGTTTCAAACTTTAATTTCAAGTAATGGCATTTTAAACAAACGAACGCCGAATACAAGTGACGTGTAATATCTCATAATTTAAAAAATTACAATTAGCCTTTGCGCTATATACAGCAGCCCTATGTAAAAATAGCTTACCTTAACTTCTGCTGTTCGATGGCAGCCGGTGAGAGGATCCAGCGACGCCCACACTCACTCAAAAACGCGGGGTGACGCATGCGCAATTTCAAGCAAAAAACTCACGGTTTGGGGGTATACTTTACTGTATTTTTCTATGTGATGGTTGTTACTGTTGACGAATGGGTAGCATATGTAGAATTTACCCATTACTTTTGAATTCCTTGGCTGGCTGCAATAATCAAGTAAATTTTATATGGTTTCCACAGATTATATTTACAGCTCTCCAAAATCACTTTTTTCAGTGAAGTTAACTTAATTTCGTTGTATCACTGCAATGACAATAAAGTCTCTTTAGTCTTTACATTGGTGGATTGGTTTGTTTTTAATAGGCCGTTTTTTTATTTTTGTAAATTACTATATGAAATAACAAAACTGATTAATATTCTGTGATTTCTGAAAGATCAATCATATACAATAAGTCAAATTACTGTAAGCCACAGGCCATAAACCATTTTTATTGCATAGATTCTTTAATTCTTTGATTCTTTTTTTCTGAATGTTAACAAAAAGTTTTTGTTTAAAAGTACACCCATTAATTCTTAAAAACAACAAATGTCTTTAATTTATACTGAAAGCAAGGGACAGTTTTTGTCACCATAGATTATAGTGCAAGTTAAATCCACATTTTGGTTGTAGTTTAGACACATTATGAAGAGTGCTTGACTAACCCATTGTCTTAATGGTATGTAATGAGTTTTTCTTTAAATGACTAATTTCTTCTGCATTGTACATGGAGGTTCAATGCTGAAATTTGTCACAAAAGAAGATGAGGTGGCATGATCCAGCACTGCTTCAGAGGCACCAGCAGCTGCACAGGTACAGACACAGGATGCAGTACTGAGGACTGTCCATCTCTACAGGTACAGTCAGGGTTTTATTCCTTACCTTTTGTAAAAGTTTGAAATTGGGAATGCTTCAGCAGAAGACATGTCCGTGTTTATTTTGATGTAAACTATTATTTTAGAATGTAAATATTTGAATGTTTAAGTATAATTTTGAGTGTTAATATGCATATTTATGTATATAAATAAATAAATACATGTTTAAATACATATGTTTGTGTGTTTTTGTTCCTCTGTGGGGGCACCACAATAAAATTTTGCATAGGGCACCCATTTGGCCAGCAGCGGCCCTGGGTTGAAATGTGTGTGACAGACATCTTTAAACATGTTTGAGTGTCTGTCCGATGGCAGTTTCTCATGCATGCTTTTGGGCTTCATCTGCCATGGATGAAGTGCCAGAATGCAATGGCTGTAATGTGTGTAATCCCTCCTTCACATGATTCCTACAAGGGCAGCTTGAATTAGGAATTAAACAACCTTTTCGAAGTGCTGACAGTCGATGTTTTTACAACAGATACATTTACAAACATCTGTTGTGCTAGCAAAGGCATGCATGATCAAATCCACAATGCAGTGTAGATTAATTAATTATCTATCGTTTAAAAGTGCAGGAGGGTGTTGATAATATTAAATAGTTCGTATAAGGCCTGATTTGGTCATGGCTAATATTTATATGATAGGATATGATATGATATGATATGATATGATATGATATGATATGATATGATATGATATGATATGCAAGCACTGTCACCTCACAGCAAGAAGGTCGCTGGTTTGAGTCCCTGCTGGGTCAGTTAGCATTTTTTGTGTGGAGTTTGCATGTTCTCCCCGTGTTAGTGTGGGTTTCCTTCAGAAACACGGGGAGAACATGCAAACTCCACACAGAAATGCCAACTGACCCAGCCAAGGCTCGAACCAGCGACCTTCTTGCTGTGAGGCGACAGCGCTACCCACTGCTCCACCGCACCGCCCTATATATATGTAATTAATATATAAACACCTGTGTGTCAGCATAGTAGCAGATTCAAAACAGAACTAACATTATCTCTGTGAAAATCTGAAAATGTCTTAGAAGAAGGCAGTCTATGGAGAGTTCATTTGTGCATCCTAAAAATCTACGTTTATAATGCCTCTTAGTCGCTGACATTATCTTCAGCAGGTACAGTGAAAACTGATGATGTTCAAAAGAGAATGTCAATCAAAGTGTGTCTGCACTGACTGTGTTTATGAAGTGTGGAAAAAATATATAATTAATAAATTTTTACCATCTAAGGCATGGCTATATTCACACTGTTGCCACACAACCGTGTTTAAACCCCTTATAAAAGTGATTTTTGCATAACAGGTCCTTTAAGTACCAATCCACACCATTTACTACAGACTCTATTATTAAGATATCAACTGTTTTAACTGTGTAACTGTATTAGTGCTTATAAAGTATAATCTTATTTTACATCCCTAATTCTACCCAAAACCCAAAGCCAACTTCTACTAATCATTAATAAGCAGCTAATTAGTAGCTTATTGAGCTAAAAGTCTTAATGATTTGTTAACAGCGTGAATTGTACCTTAAAATAAAGTGTGACCATTTTTTTAGATAATATGCTGAATGAAAGTGATGAAATAATAAAATCAAGTTAAACAAAAGTAAATACTGCATTAAAAAAAAAATGTCACATTTCATAATTTATGAATTCATAATTCATTAATCTATTAAAGCTCTCTTAATAAATCATATCTCACCAGTTTAATCATTTTTGGAAAAGCTATCACTGGAATGTCATTGAGTTCTTCAAGTCAGCAAAAACACTGGAGTATTTTTAACCTGCTGTATTTACTGTGGAAGTGTGAGCGCTTGACACGTTCAGTTTCTATAGGGATGTGAGCTTTGCCAAGAAAAGAAAAGCCTAACTCTTGGCAACAGTAGTGAGTGTCTGGCCTCTGCCTCTGCTTCTTCATCTGTCCGTTTAAAAGAATGCCTGTTTCAGTATCAAAGCGTGAAGAACTTCCTCTAATGTGGCAGGAGAGCGGGTTTTCATGCTTTCGGCTCATGCATGAAATTGCAATGATGTGGCTGTTTTGTCAGACAAATATGCATGATTTCAGACATGTTGCTGTAAAAGGGTTTTTACATGAATTTCACTGTGCATATTTAATCTGCTAAAAGTGTGCTGGATCCTGCATGATAAATGAACTGTTGGATCACAGTGAAAGAGTTTGGTGTGTGTCACGCATGCTGTGCTGGAAATCAGTGGAGCTATCAAAAATGTGTGTGTGTCAAGTCAAGTCAAGTTTATTTATATAGCGCTTTTCACAATGTAGATTGTGTCAAAGCAGCTTAACATAGTTCTAGTAAAGTCCAGATTTCAGAGTTGAAGTTCAGTTTAGTTTAGTTCAGTGTGGTTTAAATTTCACTGCTGAAAGTTCAAACACTGTAGAGCAAATCCACCGAAGCACAGCTCCACAAGTCCCGATCCGAGCAAGCCAGTGGCAAGGAAAAAAAACTTCACCAATTGACGAAGTGAAGGGAAAAAAAAACCTTGAGAGAAACTAGGCCAAACTTCATCTGGCCAAACTTCCTGTTCAGAGCTGCAGTCTAGGCGCTGGAGGCTGAAGAAGCTGGATGTCCATCGTGGAGAAGCTGCAGGTGTGAGTAGAGCACCAGCAGGTGGTCAGGTTGGCCCGCAGGATCAATGTGGGGACTCGTTTATCACAGTGGTCATTCAGGAATCAGTCTCATGCACTCCATTTCTCCATGACGACCACAGCATCAGCTCGGGATACGACTTGGTCCAGGATTATGGATACCTTGGATACCATCTCTTCACAGTTCTTGGATCGCATCAATGGCGCTGCATAGTCTCTAGGGACCTCGGAATGAGTATCCCCAGGTGGAAATAGAGAATAAAGAAAATAATTAGCATAGCTGCTGTTCATAGTGTATTTAAACGAGATGCAAAAATGGAGTGTTATAGATGAAAATAGCAGTTAAATAAACAAACATGTAAAGCATATGAGAGTTTCTAACACAATGTCTGGTGTATTGAGGAGTGTGTCCTACAGGTGATGTCGAGCTAGCTTACCTGCGATGCATTGAGTGTATGCTTTACTAAAAAGATAGGTCTTTAATCTAGTTTTGAACTGAGAGAGTGTGTCTGAGCCTTGGACATTATCAGGAAGGCTATTCCAGAGTTTAGGAGCCATAAATGAGAAGGCTCGACCACCTTTACTCGATTTTGCTATTCTAGGTACTACCAGAAGCCCTGAGTTTTGAGATCTTAGTGGGTTGGATTGTAGCGAGACAGAAGGTTGGTTAGATAAACAGGAGCTAGATTATTTAAAGCTTTATAGGTAAGAAGCAATATTTTATAATCAATACGGAACTTAACAGGCAGCCAGTGTAAGGAGGATAAAATTGGGGTGATATGATCATATTTTGGCAGCTGCATTTTGTACTAGCTGAAGTTTATTAATAGAAGATGCTGGGCAACCAGCGAACAGAGCATTGCAGTACTCCAGCCTAGAAGTCATGAAAGCATGAACTAAGCTTTTCTGCATCTGAGATGGATAGCATACTTCGTAACTTAGCGATATTTCTCAGATGAAAGAAGGCGGTTTTTGTGACATGGCAGATATGATTTTCAAAAGTTAAATTGCTGTCTAGTATAACACCCAGATCTTTTACAGTAGAGCTAATGCTAACTTTGTGTCCCTCTAATTGCAGGTCGAGTTGTGAGATCTGCTGTGTACAGGATTTAGGCCCAATAAGTAATAATTCTGTTTTGTCTGAAGTTAAGAGAAGGAAATTGTTGGTCATCCAGTCTTTAACATCTTTAATACATTCGGTTAGCTTAGACAATTCAGACGTCTCATCAGATTTTGTTGAAATATATAATTGAGTATCATCTGCATAGCAGTGAAAGCTGATCCCGTGTCTTCTTATAATGTTTCCCAGGGGTAGCATGTATATTGTGAACAGCAAAGGGCCTAAAACTGATCCTTGAGGCATCCCATACTGTACTGGCCTGACCTGTGAAAGCTGTCCATTTATATTCACAAACTGGTAACAGTCAGTTAAGTATGACTTAAACCATTGTAAATCGTTGGTTATTTTCACTAATGCGGTTTCTGTACTGTGATGAGGCCTGAAACCTGACTGAAACACTTCAAAAACATTGTTCATCTGCAGAAAGGAGCATAATTGGGCAGAAACAACTTTTTCTAGTATTTTAGACATAAATGCAAGATTTGAAATAGGCCTATAATTAGCTAAGTTGCTGGGGTCCAGTTGTGGTTTCTTAATAATAGGCTTAATAACAGCTAGCTTGAAAGGATTTGGAACATGGCCTAAAGATAGAGAAGAGTTGATGAGGTTAAGAAGAGGTTCCCCTATTACAGGTAGCAATTCTGGTTCAGAAGCATTTATAAGTTTATCTAGCTGTTCCTGTTCTATGATTTTGAAGCACTGTAGATTACACAGTGTGTGTGTGCGTGTGTGTGCGTGCGTGTGTGTGCGTGTGCATGTGTGTGTGTGTGTGCGCGTGTGTGTGTGTGTTTATGAATTGGTTCTAATTTCCCAGTGAAACAGAAATAATGCATAATAATGATATTTATTGTTTTTTAATTTTCTGTTGTCCAACAATTAATAGCATTGCAGAATGGATTTGCTAAAAAATAATCATTTATAATAAGTTTAATGATTCAGTATACAGATTATTATTCATGTGAAATAATTTACCAAATTAATTTATTTGAATATAATTTCATTCATTCATTTTCTTTTCGGCTTAGTCCCTTTATTAATCTGGGGTCGCCACAGCGGGA
>CAIGQV010019070.1:20658337-20721118 GCA_903798115.1 Danio jaintianensis | reverse complement strand
GTGTGTGTGTGTGTGTGTGTGTGTGTGTGTGTGTGTGTGTGTGTGTGTGTGTGTGCGTGCGTGCGTGCGCGCGCGTGCGTGCGTGCGTGCGTGTGTGTGTGTTGGTTCGAGAAACCCTTCGCAATATAATAATAAACTTTTTCCAGGTAGCCTAGAAAAAAAAACAAAGACAAGAAAATAAAAGACAAATATCTTAAATCGCATAAATAGCTGCCCTGGGTTGTAAGTGACACTCAGGAATTCTGCATTTGACTGAACAGTGAAAAGACGTTAGAACACATAATTTAAAACTCTTCTACATATTATGCGTTTCATCGAAATCAACCGTTTGTAATTTGTGTAATGAAGCATGAGTGACCCCTGCTGGCGCATATTGCGTCTTTCATCTTTCATTATGAGACCCTCTGTCTACTGGAGAGTTGCTGAGAAATAAGCCTTTATAAACAGATGTAGCCATATGTGTGTGAGAAAATGTCATATTTCTGCTAAAAATAATGAGAACTCCATCAGATGAGGAGTGTTACATGGTGGTTTACTGTCACTGAACTCTTTTATATGTGGAAGAAAACATTAAACTACTTAAGAAAACTAACACAGCTGTCTCTGGTCAATTATTTCTTGTATAGGCTAAGGATAAGCTACTAGCCTACTTCAAGAGCAGTGGGCAGGTTTCTTATCCTTGTATTTCTCACTGGATGTAAACGATTGAGAAAATGTATTCTCGTTTTGAAGTAAAAATAAATATTCCTTGTGATTCAAAATTTCATCAGCATTTCATTAGCAGATAAGAAAGGTGTTACCAGGTGCTCAGCTGGGATGCAGGCAAAAGCTGTTGCTGCTTCTTTTGGCAACTCAATTATATGAAAAGTAATCGTAAAGTGTTTAAAAACAGGGCTATTACACATTTCACATTTATTTTGCCTAAATATGTAGTTTTCCCAGTGATGGGTTGCAGCTGGAAGGGCATCCGCTGCGTAAAACATATGCTGGAAAAGTTGGCGGTTCATTAAGTATGTAGTATGTAGTATCATGTTTTTATTTTGATTATTTTAACTGATTAGGCTACAATTTGTATAATCAATTCAATTAATCTTTATTTTTTATAGCACTTTTACAATGTAGATTGTGTCAAAGCAGCTTAACATAGTTTTAATAAATTGAAACTGTGCAAGTCCAGTTTTCATAGTTGAATTTCAGTTTTTAATTTCGACAGTGGCGAGGAACAAACTTCACCAATTGACGAAAGTGAAGGAAAAAAACCTCAAGAAAAACCAGGCTCAGTTGGGCATGACCATTTCTCCTCTGGCCAAACTTCTTGTGCAGAGCTGCAGTCTAGGCGCCGGAGGCTGGAGAACGCTGGACGTCCATCGTGGAGAAAGTTTTACAACAATAATCACAGCTTTACTACAAATACAGTGGTTAAACTATAAATATAGAGTAGCAAACACATGCTTAATTTGTGGTTACCATAGTTTAATGTTTCCATTGGTTGATTGTTTTCGTATACGTTTTTTAAAGGATTTCATTTTAGGAAGCAAACTGAACACAAGCCTCTCATGAATGTAAACCAAAACGATAATTTGTGTTACTTTTCCACTTGACCAAGGGAGAACTGATTCCCGACTGAGCCTGGTTTCTCCTGAGGTTTGTTAACCACTTCCGTCAATTGGAGTTCTGGTTTCTTATTACAGTTGTCTCTGGCTTGCTTGGTCAGGGTCTGTGGAGCTGCTTTTCAGTGGATTGTGGATTTCAGTGGATTTTCAGTGACATTTTTATTAAGCTGAACTGAATCAGTTTTAATTCAACTAAAATTACACCAGCATTCTATCACCATTCCCCTGCCTGCTGGATGTGTTCTGAATTATTGTTATTGCATTTCATTCTTTTATCTTCATGTGTAAAGCTGCTTTGACACAATATGCATAGGAAAAGTGCTTTAGAACTAAAGATGACTTGACTTATTAAAGCACAATTTTCTTTTCTTAAATTATCTATTATCTGATGTGAATAGGTGATGTGGATTACTTTGAAGCTACCTCAATATTTGATTTTCTAAATATTTATATAAATATATATCCTTTGGCTTAGTCTATGATTTATCAGGGGTTGTGACAGTGGAATGAATAAGTTCATTCATTCACCACGGCCAACTTAGTTCACCTATACTGTATGTCTTTGGACTGTGGGGGAAACTCACGTGAACTCGGGGAGAACATGCAAACTCCACACAGAAATGCCAACTGGCCCAGCTGGGACTCGAACCAGCAACCTTCCTGCCTTGAGGCAACAGTGCTAACAACTAAGCCACCATCCCGCTTTATGTATGTACAGTCGTGGCCAAAAGTTTTAAGAATGACACAAATATTAGTTTTCACAAAGTTTGCTGCTAAACTGCTTTTAGATCTTTGTTTCAGTTGTTTCTGTGATGTACTGAAATATAACTACAAGCACTTCATACGTTTCAAAGGCTTTTATCAACAATTACATGACATTTATGCAAAGAGTCAGTATTTGCAGTGTTGGCCCTTCTTTTTCAGGACCTCTGCAATTCGACTGGGCATGCTCTCAATCAACTTCTGGGCAAAATCCTGACTGATAGCAACCCATTCTTTCATAATCACTTCTTGGAGTTTGTCAGAATTAGTGGGTTTTTGTTTGTCCACCCGCCTCTTGAGGATTGACCACAAGTTCTCAATGAGATTAAGATCTGGGGAGTTTCCAGGACATGGACCCAAAATTTCAACGTTTTGGTCCCCGAGCCACTTAGATATCACTTTTGCCTTATGGCACAGTGCTCCATCGTGCTGGAAAATGCATTGTTCTTCACCAAACTGTTGTTGGATTGTTGGAAGAAGTTGCTGTTGGAGGGTGTTTTGGTACCATTCTTTATTCATGGCTGTGTTTTTGAGCAAAATTGTGAGTGAGCCCACTCCCTTGGATGAGAAGCAACCCCACACATGAATGGTCTCAGGATGCTTTACTGTTGGCATGACACAGGACTGATGATAGCACTCACCTTCTCCGGACAAGCCTTTTTCCAGATGCCCCAAACAATCGGAAAGGGGCTTCATCAGAGAATATGACTTTGCCCCAGTCCTCAGCAGTCCATTCGCCATACTTTTTGCAGAAGATCAATCCGTCCCTGATGGTTTTTTTTGGAGAGAAGTGGCTTCTTTGCTGCCCTTGTTGACACCAGGCCATCTTCCAAAAGTCTTCGCCTCACTGTGCGTGCAGATGCGCTCACACCTGCCTGCTGCCATTCCTGAGCAAGCTCTGCACTGGTGGCATTTCGATCCCGCAGCTGAATCCTCTTTAGGAGATGATCCTGGCGCTTGCTGGACTTTCTTGGACGCCCTGAAGCCTTCTTAACAAGAATTGAACCTCTTTCCTTGAAGTTCTTGATGATCCTATAAATTGTTGATTTAGGTGGAATCTTAGTAGCCACAATATCTTTGCCTGTGAAGTCATTTTTATGCAACGCAATGATGGCTGCACGCTTTCTTTGCAGGTCACCATGGTTAACAATAGAAGAACAATGATTTCAAGTATCACCCTCCTTTTAACATGTCAAGTCTGCCATTCTAACCCAATCAGCCTGACATAATGATCTCCAGCCTTGTGCTCATCAACATTCTCACCTGAGTTAACAAGACGATTACTGAAATGATCTCAGCAGGTCCTTTAATGACAGCAATAAAATGCAGTGAAAAGTTTTTTTCAGGATTAAGTTCATTTTCATGGCAAAAAAGGACTATGCAATTCATCTGATCTCTTCATAACATTCTGGACTATATGCAAATTGCTATTATAAAAACTTAAGCAGCAACTTTTCCAAAACTTTTGACCACGACTGTATGCATGTATGTATGTAGAGTAATCTGCATTAGACTAACTATTAGATAACTTTCTTATTAAAAAATTCTCCAGCGTAACAAAGTAAGTCCTATCTTGGATGTAAATGAAATTTCTAAGTTTCACTATGTGCACAGAAATTGAGATTAATTATAAATATAGAAACTATTTTTAGTTTATATCATTAAATAAAACAAACTAATCAACAAGTTAGAGGAAAACCCTGCAGTGCTTTCCTGAAACCTTGATTGCTCTTTAGCTTAAGCGAGATAAAGATATAAATCATGTCCTGGGGTAAATTAAAGTTTCACTCTGCAAATAAAATTACAATTAGCCTACAAAAACGAAGGTATTTTTAATATGAAATAAAACAAACAAGTGGTAGCCTACCATGTACCACAAAAAGGACCCATGGTCTTTATATTCTCCTTAAACACCGCCATCTGGTGTTTAAGCGTGAACCTTTTCTAGACGTATTAAATTAAAACTGGTCATCTTATGATCTAAAAAAATGCATTAGTTCTGCGATGACTCTGACCTTTAAATCCCCATATAAAGTGCTGAAAAAATAAGCCAAATTAAGCCGACAAGCATCACTTTTATACTATTAATGGCCATGGGTCCATATCAAAAAATATTAGCCTACAAATTCCTCGATTTAGAACTCAAATACGCTGCAGTATTATTTTAATGCCCTCCTTTCCCATTTAATCTATATAATGTGTTTCTCATATATTTAATATTCATAATCAACCGGAAGTCCACGAGCCCTTTCTCGGCCCCTCCTCTCTCTTCCGCTTAGATGTCCTTGTAGCTATGGAAACTCATCAGCGGCAGCATCCTCCAGATTGTCCACCCGCTCCTTCGTCTGGACAGCTAAGCTAAACCTGCATGTGAAACAACGGCTCAAAATGGCGTTCGGCCGTCAAACGCTTTCCCTGGTGCTCTTCTCCTGGCTGTGTGAGTAGTGTTTCTTAAATCGCTGTGAAGAAGCGAGGGGTTCTGGTGGTCGTGTGATGGCATTCTTGCGCTGACCCCTGCTGCTACTGCTTTACTACCGTTAGCCATTAAACGCCACTCTCAGGTTTAGTGTAAACACTGTTCGCCGTTCCACGTAAGGTGGATATTATTTTTGGATGGGACTCTGCTTTTTTATATCGTCTTGCTTGTGGAATACAACGGCTGTGTCTTAAAGCACAGCGTTCGCCTGCTTTCACAGCATTTCTGGGCGCGTTCGTTCGAATATGAATGTGTCCGAGGATTCTGTTCAGGGAGGGAAATGCTGTTTAATATCTAATGTTAGGTGTTGAAAGCTGTTTTTATCTATAGTGGGTTTTTTTTTCTTTCATTTCTCAGTATGCTTATGGATGTTTGAAGTCATATCATTTAGGCTATTTTGAATCTGGTTAGCCTAGTGAGAAAGAAGCACACTTTTAAAAATAGCCTACCTGTTACAGAAAATGTGTAGTAATTGTGAGCTGAACTGTGTTTTTGACACTCAGTTGGATATTATTTGCAATTAAATTAACGTAAAATGCATCAGAAACTATATTGTTTCTCAAAGCTGTAATTAAATAGAACATACTAAATAATAAATATATTTTTGTCTTTCTGCTTTGAAAATGAAATAGAGACTAAGCCGAAGGAAAATAAATGCTTTGAAAATGCAGCGAGTCAATTTAGTTTGTTACTCGCTGTTTCTTTGTAAAGGTTTGTGAATTTTACAAGCAATTTCTGAGTAAAAACATTATTAATTTTGTATAATATTAAATAAATATTTATTATAAAAAAATTTTTAAGTCTGCATAAGTATGTTCAACAAACACTCTTATTATTATTATTATTTATTTATTTTTTATCTCTAATCGCATTTATATGTAGCAGAGTTTTTTTCGGAGAATTACGGGGTGACCAATTCCGTCAAATTTTGTACCACCTCCATTTTTTGACAAAAATTAATGAAGGTAGTCACGGCTACTGACAGAGTGATTCAAGCACTCATGTATTTGATTACATTTAATGTTAGATATGTAAATAAGATGTTTTACTTGTTTTTACTTGTTTTACAAGAATAATGCTAAATGTGTTTGTTTCAAGTAGCAAACATGTCATGATCGGGAAACCACCTCCACCTCATTTTAAGCCAGAAAAAACCCTGTACTTTTTGAAATCATCACACCAAATTATAAAAATATAACAATTATTATATATCAAGTAGTGTATTTATATATTTACAATTTGAAGTAAACTGCATTCACCACAATTAAGGGTGACAAATGAACTCAGTTTTGTTGATTTATTCATTGTTGAATAATTTCTATCTAGCTGGCTTGTATTGCTGGATCAGAGTCGTACAGATCTTTTTCATGCTCATCTTAACACAATGTATCTTTGTGCAAGATGTGTGAAGTGTGAAGAGGTGTGAGTTCTCAAAGCCGCCACTGTTGGCCGAAGTGTCCTGAATACCAAACTGCTTAAATGTAAATGGACTTCAGCCTAATTTCAGGCTGTCCAGAGACAAACTCTTTTATTTTTTTGAGTTAGTCAGATCTGTGGAAAAGAGTTTTTTGTAAACAGTCATGTGATAAAGAATGTCTCAAGTCAAAGATCACACCACCACCCCCTTCTCTCCCACTCTTTCTCTTTTCCTGCTTTTTAGGTCACTTTTTTTGTTAAGTCTGGAATTGCACTTTTAGTTGGCCTCTGTGTCATTGGAAATGCTACAACAATCAGCTTTTGTCTTGTAGGAGTAATTAAACACAAAATATGCTGTCAAAACAACCATCATAATTAACACAATTAATTATGGGGACAGAAATGTAATATGATTCTGAATAGATGTTT
This sequence comes from Danio jaintianensis, assembly GCA_903798115.1. Lineage (NCBI taxonomy): Eukaryota > Metazoa > Chordata > Actinopteri > Cypriniformes > Danionidae > Danio > Danio jaintianensis. The sequence continues at coordinate 20,714,422 of CAIGQV010019070.1, read as the reverse complement.
TTAGTGTTACAATAACAGAATGTGTGTATGTGTTCATGTGTGTGTGTGTATGTAAAATTCTATTTCAGTCAATTTCAATGTTCAGTGTAGAAAATTACATTAAAATAATTACTTGCTTACTTACTCCCAGAGCCATTTATATCGAAGTTGATATTTAGCCACACCATATTGGTGTTTCGTAACATCTAGTTTTTACGAGGTGAGATGTTAGCCCAATGCTCAACCCCCAATCTGGAGGACCAGGATATACACACATACACTACGGTCAATTTAGCTTACCCAGTTCACCTACAGCACATGTCTTTGGACTGTGGGGGAAACCGGAGCACCCGGAGGAAACCCACGCCAACACGGGAAGAACATGCAAACTCCACACAGAAATGCCAACTGACCCAGCTGGGGCTCGAACCAGCGACCTTCTTGCTGTGAGGCGACAGCGCTACCCACTGCACCACCGTGTCGCCACATTAAAGTAATAAAAGAAAAAAAACACAATTTCAGTTTTTCATGTAAAAAAGATTCTTAACTTACAAATTAGAAAGAGGGCTTTATCATATTGAGTGTACATGTTTTTGTTAATTTTTTTTTTCAAAGAAATAAAAACAGAAACAATTATTAAACTAAATAAATAAAAAAATGGAAATAAATTAAACATTTTTGCATAAGAAAAATCTGTTTTTTCCTCAAAAGGTTTTGTTTTTGCTATATTATTTAGAGTGGAATAGCAGACACTAAATTAAAACTAAATGTTTAAGATCAGTAAATAAAAATTTGAATGAAAAATGAATTACAGTTTTTGGAGTTGAAACATTTTTTCAGCTACCCAAACATTATGCATTATTTACTTACAATAAAAGCTTATCCGATTAATTAAATTAAGTAAATAAATCAGTGGATCAATTATTAAGTGAAAATCAAACATAATAATCAATCATTAATTTATTTGTTGCACTTTATTTTAAGGTGTCCTTGTTGCAGTGTAACTATTCGTTTAAATACTGAATAATATTAATTTATCACATGTACTTTCTGTATGGTTAGGATTAGGATGTGGGTTAGGTTTTGTGTTAAATGCACGTCAATGAATTGTAATTACCATTGTAAGTACATGGAACATGTAACAAGGGCACCTCAAAATAAAATAAATAAAGTGTTACCAATTTCTGCTGTCTTTTCCAACATGAATTTAGCTTTTCCTAGTTTTTAAAGGAGTTAGCTTAAAAAAAATCTCATATATTTCCATAAGCATTGTTTTGTTTAGTGTAAATAGGACCTTTCTGACATTGACACCGCGTTACATACAGTGACCGCGTGCGTCTCAGCGGTGGATAATATAGCTTGTCTAATCGGGAAATGTCAACAGCAGATGTAAAAATAGATCATGATGCATGCATGCGATGGGAAAGTCAGCCTTGGAAAACGTCACCGGAAACCTTGAAGTTCTCCAGCTGTGGCAATATGACTCTTTGCTCCCCTGAAGAGCCTCTTTACTGTGTTTAAAAGCGGCAGAATGTGCTGCATGTAGCTCTTCCTCATGCTAAAAGTCTAGGTGATGATAAAAACACCACAGATGTTTGGCTTTTGAGAACTGAAGTCCGTCTCATGCTTTGTAGAAGTCCATATGGTAAGATTTTAATCTGATGCTTAAGCCACAGATTATCACATATGGATCACTGTAAATACACTCTGTGGATTTCGTGAGATTATGCGAAAGTGGAAAATGCATCTGGAAATAGCAAATGTCCTAAAGCCCAAATTATTTTCTCATATGAGAGAGGTCTATCGGGACTGTCAGGCTGTGCCAAATAGTTTGTTCTTTTTATATATTTGTCTTTTTATGATGTCACATTGTCTGGCTTTCTGAAGTTGGTGCGGACAGAATGACAGTGAAAAAACACACACAGGCCCCTTCTAAATCTGTCTGTACATTTTCAAGAGAAATTTGTTCAGGTCTGGTACAGTTTTCCCAAGATACTTGCCAAGTTGCAAATTCTTCCATGATGATGTCCACAAACCTTACAATATCTTGAAATGATAGAAAGTATGTGACATAGAAAGTGACTGAGCCATTTTTTAAATTCAGGTGGTTTTCTCTTTGATCTTATACAGGATCTCTGGGGGTGGAATTTAATGGGACTGAATCGTATCCAGAGTATTAATTGTCATTATTTTGTCATTACTTTTTTATCATTGTATTGTCAATATTTTTTATGTCTTTTATTTTATTTATAAAAATCTGAATAGATTGTCAACATTATTTTAATTAACGTATTTGTAAATAATTTAATAATTGTTAACGTTTTATTAAAAACGTTAGGTGATCACTCTGATAGAACTGTTTAATAAAACTGTTTGTTTAAATGCATCAAAATATATTGTCTATATTCACTTAGAAATTAATAAAAATAATCATTTTCAAGAGGTGGTGTACACATTTATGCTCTGCACTGTGTATATAATATTATACATAACAATTATATATAATAATTGATATATTAAAAAAAACATAAAAAAATTATACATATATAAATATAATATTTAATTAAATTATGTATATAATATTATTTATTTTTTATATATCATTTATTATATTAAAACATTTTTGGACAGTTCTTGACAGACTTTTTACTGTTTGGTTATCTGTTGCAGGTAACAGTGCCGGCTTTGCTGTAATACTCAGAACAACTGAAAAATCTGTGTGGGCAAATGAATTTGAGTGTAAGTCTTATTTTCCACTCTTTTAATACATTACTTCATTAATATATGCATTGATTGATCAGCTGTCTTGTTTCTTTAAAGCAATTGAACTGACCTGCTTGATAGAGTCCATTTCTACAAACAATCCTCGAATTGAATGGAAGAAAATAAAAAACGGTGTACCCAGCTATGTGTACTTCCAAAACAAAATATCAGGTAACATTCTTTCTCTCAGCAAACAACATCATTTAGTTGTTTACTAGTGCTTAAGTTAAAGTGCTTTGTGATCTCAGGTGACTTGGAGCACAGGGCTTTGCTGCGAGAGCCTGCAAACCTTCTGATCCTGAACGCCAGCAGATCAGACACAGCACAGTATCGCTGCGAGGTGGCGGCCATCGACGACCAGAAGCCCTTTGACGAAATATTAATCAGTCTAGCTGTAAGAGGTACTGTTGAAATTCTGTCTCTCAGGTTTAAAAGGTTAGTTCACCCAAACATGAAAATGAGCACATTATTTACTCACCCTTAAGGCATGCCACAGTAGGTGATTTTGTTTCTTGAGTAGAATCCAATCAGAGTTACTTCTCTTTAAAATTCTTTAGTGATTCACTCTGAACGGATCATTTGAATGAGTTGTTTACGTGAAACTCCCTCTGAATGGATAATTTCAATCAGTGACTTGTTTACCGGAGACTCACTCTGAATGGATCGTTTGAATCACTGAGTTGTTTACTGGGGACTCTCTCTGAATGGATCATTCAAATTAGTAAGTTGTTTACTGGAGACTCCCTCTGAATGGTTCATTTGAATCATTGAGTTGTTTACTGGAGACTCACTCTGAACAGATCATTTGAATCAGTAAGTTGTTTACTGGAGACTCACTTTGAAAGTGGAGACTCACTCTGAAAGGGTAATTTAAATCAGTGATTTGTTTACCGGAGACTCACCCTGAACAGATCATTTGAATTAGTGTCTTGTTGACAGATGTCAGTCCAATTCACAAATTAATTGTTCAGTGTGATTTGTAAACCAATTCAACAAGTTAGCTGATAAAATTCAGCTTGTTCTTGTAAACACCACTATCTCATCTCTCCACTCCAATTTCTTCACATTAAAATCACTTTTTACATTATGTAAATACTGACCTTTATTTTGAACGCAATTAGTCACAATTAATCATTAAATCTGCACCAATTAACAATAAATACAAACAAAAATGTGCTTTTATTCCTTTTTTCAATAAAAACATAATATTTACAGTTTCCCCTCAAACCGTATTACAAACACTACCAAAACATATGTAAACACTGTTTATAACTTTACCATTTTTCTTTTTCTTATTTCACTGAAGTCCAAGATAATATGCTTGTAATATATTGTTATAATACATTTTCTTTCATAAATAATTGTAAGTATGGTTTAGTTCTATTGTTATATAGGTACTTCTTTTCTGATTGTTTTATGTCTGGTTAAGCATTTGCTGACAATTTCAATGTGACTGATGTTTTCTCTTTCCAAATACATTTATGACATATGTCTAACAGAATTTTTTACTCACTCAGTAAACATTTTAAAAATAGCTTGAAAAAAAACTTCAACATGACTTTTAAACTGTTTAACTGATCAATAATTAAGTGCAATAATCTGTCAAAATTCTTACTGTTGGGTAACTGGTCAAAATGAGCATCACTAACATGGAGCAGAGAGCACAGAAAAACAATCTGTGTTAAGGGAGCTCAGCTCTGTACCTGCACAGATGAGAGCCACCAGCTAGCACTGCTCCTCCTCAGATCTCTGTTCGTATTTCATCATGCATGGGATCAGCCTGTAACAAGCTGTGTGTGTGGGACTGGGCTTGAGATTAAAACTTGGGTAACGCATCATCAGAAAAGTACCATCTATTGTTACTCTGAATTGTGTATTTGCGCTGAGGTAATTTGATCAGATTTAATACTTATCTGGACCAGCTGGAATCGCCTGAAGACCAGCCAGTCATCGGTCAGGACAATCATGCAGAAAATCATCTGATTATGGTTCCTGGACTCTAATTATAGATTTTAAATGTGACAGGAGATGTTTTTAAATAATTAAAAGAAGAAAGTCATATACACCTAGGATGCATTGAGGGTGATTAAATTATGGACAAATTTTTGGTTGAACTAAGCCTTTCATTCCCTGAGTTTTAATCCTTGAATGTAGTTGTCAGTGATGTTGTCCATGAGGACACTGATTGGACAGTTTGGACAAAGATATTTCAGTGGGTTTCAGCACACAGGATGGATTCACTGAGCTGATCGACATCATTCCTCTTGATGCACAATAATGTCTCAGATTATAATCTCGGTCTTACTGTTAGGAAGTTACATAAAGCCGCGAATGAATTTAATGCCATGCAGCTTTAGGTTTAATGTGAATTCGGCCTTCATTCTCTTAAATCTTGCTTAAAGTTGCCACAAAATGAAAACTCATTCTATCTGTCTTGTAAATGCATGTTATGGATATTATTTTGAACAATTCATCTATACTTATGTTGGACTTGGCATGAAATGGACAATACGATAATCTTTTCTTTTTCTTTCCTATTTTGACGTATGAAATGGGTGAAATGAAAGGAGAAGAGGGTTTCTTTTGATTAAAGATTATGAGGGGCACATTCATTTTAAAAAGCAATGCTATACTTTAGTATTGAATAAAACATTTTTTTTATTCCATTATGATTTTATTGTGACTAAAATCAAAAGTTCAAATGACAGACTTCTCCCTTGGTATGACAACAGTTTTTCTGCAAGTATTTACTTTGCATTTTTGATCATATTTTGCATACAGATTACTGTTGTCATAACGATGTCCTTAAGTGTCTATAAAAGCCTGTATCGTGCATGCCAGGCCAGTAGATGGCGATATCACATGCTTGCACACATACAGTCCTGTAGTCCACCATCTTTTGCTTGTCCTCACTCATGCTTTCATTTTTGATAGTTTACACAAAAACAATAAAAAAAAATTTAATGATAATTTCCAGGCCCCCAAATAAAAAACAAATAATACTTTTTCTGTGTGGAGCTTTTTTTTGGTTGTTGTTTAAGAGTAACCAAAGTCACTTTGAAGGAAAGTTTGTTCACTCAGCGACCATATTTGCAACGCCCCCGGACAGTTCATCCAAGACCAAAGCCAGGCCTATTTAAATGAATGTGAGAATCCTGAAATCTCAAAAACTGCCCGATTAACTCACAATTAAATTATATATTTAAAATCAGCAACAAAATCTAAGGTGACCTGTCCCATATAACTGTACACTGTACTGTACACTGTACAACTGTACATGAATTAATTAGTTTCCACTTAATTTGTTATGCTTTTCAGTAATAAATGAGTTGGAAAAACTTAATTCTTTTAGGTGTAAGAAGTTGAAGTGATTTATTTAAGTTGATCCAATGAGGCTTTTTTTCAGTGTAGTTGCTTAAGCTCTAATTAAACACTCAGTTTGCTACAGCTACTGTGCATGCACAAAGATTGGCAGGCCATACCGAGCGTTACACTTTTCCCCATTCATAGTAATGAGAGCGAATCGTCTTTGTATATCTATAGTCTTTGGAGTAACGCTCCATCTCAAAATCCAATCAAAAACCAAGTCATAAAAATACAGTCCCCACTTTATGTTTTTAAATATATAATTATAGATGTCATTAAACAGAAGTAAATATCTGCTGCTAATTCCAACTTTAAGGCATTGTCAGGTTTTTTTAAGTCTGTTTTGTTGTGTTTGTGTTGCAGTGAAGCCGGTGATCCCCAGATGTAGTGTGCCAGATGCAGTTACTGTGGGTTCAAGCACTGAACTGCGCTGTATTGAGAACGAAGGCTTTCCTCAGTCTCAGTACCAGTGGTTCAAAAACAGTGAGGAGCTGCCCGAGGACCCAAAAACCAGCAGCAAGTTCTACAATTCCTCATACATCATGAACATTGAGACTGGATCTCTGGTAAGTGTTTGGGGCTATTATGCTAGAAAAACAACTTGCTTATTATTTTTTAAATCAGAGGAGAGTGTCTGAAATCTAAAGCACCTAAAGCATTGCAAGAATAAACATTGGCTTCATTTGAAATCGTATACTTTCCTTCTCAGTAGGTGAAAAACTAGTAGTCCAGTACACTACCTGACAAAAGTCTTGTCGTCGATCCCAGTTGTAAGAGCAACAAATAGTTACTTGACTTCTAGTTGATCATTTGGAAAAGTAGTGGTAGTTTTTCCGATGAATCATCTGTTGAAATGCATCCCAATCATCACAAATACTGCAGAAGACCTATTGGAACCCGCTTGGACCCAATATTCTCACAGAAATCAGTCAAGTTTGGTGAAGGAAAAATCATGGTTTGGGGTTACATTCAGTATGGGGCCATGCGAGAGATCTGCAGAGTGGATGGCAACATCAACAGCCTGAGGTATCAAGACATTTGTGCTGCCCATTACATTACAAACCACAGGAGAAGGCAAATTCTTCAGCAGGATAGCACTCCTTCTCATACTTCAACCTCCACATCAAAGTTCCTGAAAGCAAAGAAGGTCAAGGTGCTCCAGGATTGGCCAGCCCAGTCACCAGACATGAAGATTATTGAGCATGTCTGGGGTAAGATGAAGGAGGAGGCATTGAAGATGAATCCAAAGAATCTTGATAAACTCTGGGAGGCCTGCAAGAATGCTTTCTTAGCCATTCCAGATGACTTTATTAATTATTAAACTTATTTGAGTCATTGCAGAGATGTATGGATGCAGTCCTTCAAGCTCATGGGAGTCATACACAATATTAATTATTTTTCCACTGCACCATGACTTTATATTCTATACTGTACATTATTTCTGTTAAGTGACAAGACTTTTGTCCAAGCAAAGTCAGACCTTACTGCCCTAATTAAATAATTAAAAATCAAGGCATGATCATATTTTATTTTGATAAAATAAGCGTGATCTAGAGGCATTTGCCTTTCATATAAGCCACTTCTGATACCAAATTATCAACTAAATGTCAAATTATCATTTGTTGTTCCTAAAACTTGGATAGGCGACAAGACTTTTGTCAGGTAGTGTATGTCTAAATCCACAATACTCTTATAATTGTATCTCATAAACTGTAAGGGTATGCCAAAAGTACCTGGATGGCCTACTACTCCTGAAGTGTGCTTAATATAAACACTATATTATGAGGCCACAGGTATAGGTTCACTCAAAAATGAAATTTTTTTGTTAATTCACTCAAACCACCAAAATGTAGGTTAGTTTTAGCTGAAACGGTGGTCCTTGGCAGTTCAAACAATGTAAGTAAATTGAGAGTTAAAAATATATATATACAAGCAAAACCAAAAAAGTTAAATGATCAGTCTGTATAAGAAACATTATTTACAACATTATTACATTTAATCCACAGCTCACAACAGTCTGGAGTGCAAGCTTCCTGTAGAATAATGATGTATGTGCTTGTGTACAATGAAGAAAGGGTGGTCATGTATTGTATTGTTCATAAAAATTGTACTTTTTCTTATCCTGGATGCTGCAACCTATATAAAAACGTTGTAAAGAAACAGCATCAATGTAATTATGTATCAGGAAACTTGAGCTCCAGACTGCTGTGAATGCGACACTAGGACTGTTTGCTGAGACTAACACTAAATGTGCATTTACATTTAACATTAACTGCGATTGATCCACAGAAATTCCGGTCGGTAAAGAAAGAGGATGCGGGTGAATATTATTGCCAGGCCAGAAATGAAGCCGGATGGTCTAAATGTATTCGACAGAGCATGGAAGTGTGTAAGTGTGGCCCCTTTTAATATGGTTAATATTAATATTTGAAATATTAATTGAGGTTTTAATATGGTAGTCTTTATTATTAGTAGTAGTATTAGACAACATTACAACATTATTTTTTCCAGTGTAAAACAAAAGCACATTTCTCATCTCTTTTCCATTTGTGGACAGCTGCAAAAATCAACAAAAAAACACTATTAAAGTACACCTATTTACACTGCTGACAGAGGCTGTTTGCACTGACTCCGCCCACTAGTGCAAAGTTTGAACAGTTGACCAAACTTTGACCCTAAACATATATATTTCTATTTACACTCTATACGGTTTTGTAATGTATCCTTAATAATATTTTGCTGTTTCCGCTAAGTATAAATAGCACCTAAGTACATTTGATGCAAATAAAAATACAATTTTTTACATGTAGTGTAAATAGAATATATCACTTTTTGCACTTTATGCTAAGAAAATACTACTATTTTCACGTGCAAATAGCTACAGTACTGCTGCCTATTAAATCTAGCTTATATTGAATATATTCAGACTTTCAGCATACAGGTTTAGAGCGAAGTATTTGTACTAATTTTGGATGAACTATTTATTTAAGCACATCTTTTTTTGTCTAGATGACTTGGACATCGTGGGAATATTCCTGAAGGTTTTGGGTGGAGTTGCAGCATTTACTTTTGTCATTTTGGGCATTTGTCAAATTCAGAAAAGTGGTTACTGTTCCTGCAAAGATCACAGAGAAACCAAGTGAGTAAAAAAAACATCATCTGGAAAGATTAGGTGGCAAATGATTAAATTGGCAGTTCATGCATTATTGTGTTCCCAGCGGGAGGGGAACTTTAATGTTTTGTGGAAAAACTTCCACTATGGGGATTTCGCCAGAAAGCCAGTCATCTGAAAGAGTAATAATATGGGCCAATGAAATGCCAATGGCGGCATCAGCGTACGCAGCTGGCAGCAATCACAATCAGCTGTGTATAAAGATGCCAGCCATGTGACGCTAAGTACTTTTTCACTTTCAGGGCCTCACGGTACTGAGAGAGTCTTTGGTTCCTCCATCTCCAACTTCCTTTGAGGAGAAAGAGAGAGAGAGTGAGAGAAGCTAGACAGGTTGTTTTCTCCCGGTCTCAGAGTGTGTGACAACGCAGTGGCAGACGGTCGAGCTGGGTCCATTCTCCCGTCCCTGGGCGTTCTCTGGTCCGGTTCTCCTAAAGCGGTGAGTAACTGAGCAAGTTTCCTAAAAGAGCAACACGGTCGTGCAGCGCGTCTCTTTATAAAGACGCCGTTCAGACTGTGCGTTTCTGGATGCGGTGGTTCCCTGTCCACGGATGATGGGCATGAGCACTGTGTTGCATGGGGGTTCTGGGGGTTCAGCATGTTAATGCGGTGCTCGCGAGCAGCGCATGCCATCACTACAATGGCATGTCTGTTGCACAGCTAAGATTGTGGCTCGCTCTTGCAAAAGGGCGAACCACCTCTGTTGTCCCCCGCAAGTAGCGGTTGGCACTCGGGCAGATCTGAGGATCCCAGTGGGGGTCAATCGACTGCCCTTGGGCTTGCGGACCACCCATTCTTCAGCGCGCTCCATTCAAGCTTCGAGTGAGAGAAGTGCTCTATCCTCCGGGATGATCGCCCTCTCACTCGATGACACCGAGGACCAGATGTCCATTGCTGTTTCGGAGGGTGGGCTGTCATTTTCCGATGACAATTCAGACCCGTTTCAGGGGTGGTAAGCGAGGCTCCGGATACGGAATCTGATATGATGGCCGTGCTAACCCATGCTGCTTTGGCGGCGAGGCTGGAGATGGCCTGTCCCCCAGCTCTGCCACCGAACCGATTAGACGGGTGTTACATGTAGGATAAGAAGGGGAAACCCTCTAAGTCTCCCGTCCCCTTCTTCCCTGAGGTGCACAGTAAGTTCATCCTCACCTTCCTCGATGACGGAGCAGCCAGGGGGTATGAGGCGAATCCCCAGGTCGAGCGCGGTCAATCTTGCCCGTGTGGTGCCCCTTCCTGGCGTGGTCAGCCTCGGCTCCCGTCCAAAGCATGTAGTTTGTCTGCGTCCCTCGGGGCCAGACCCTACACTGCTGCGGGGCAGGCTGCATCCGTCTTGCTTGCTATGGCTGGGGCAGGCGTTGGCCCAGCGGCACGAGGAAGGTTCAGACCCAGGCTTTAATGCACTACGCACTGCAAATGACTTTGCTCTGAGAACACCAAGTAGGCTGCGAGTACCCTGGGAAGGATGATGACCACACTAGTGGTCCAGGAATGCCACCTCTGGCTAAACCTGGCAAATATGCGTGCCGTTGACAAAGTTCGCCTTTATAACACACCCATATCCCAGGCTGGCCTGTTCGGCGACACCGGGGGTGAGTTCACCCAGGAATTCCCCACGGTGAAAGAGCAGTCAAGTGTGATCGGCGGGCTTTCAAAACTGCTCTCCTTGTCGACCCATCCACTTTGGCTGCTCCTCGCCGAGGGCGCTCGTCTGTGGCACCAAAAACTGCTGTGCCATCCTGTCCGTTCCACCGGTTAAGCGGCAGCATCAAGCACCTCACAGACGATCATTGCCCCCCGCCTCAGGGTGCAGCTAAGTCCGGTTCGGACCGCGAAGCGTCCCTGAGACGGACTACTCGGAGAAAAGGAGGTTTGCTCTTTCCCCGGTGGAGACCCGGGACACCCATATCATTTACTTACGGCCGTATGACTACCAAATTTTATAAAGAGCAATTTCTACTTTCTCCGAGTGTGACAGCCCGAACACTGCTAGTATGGGACACTATGCCATCCAGCTCGCAGGATCGGTGCTCTTCGCCACAGGCTCAGAGAGTGCCAGAGGATGGGCTCCTTTCTCTCGCACTCCCAGCCGCCCTGCGGGCTCTTGGGAATAAGTTAAGAGTAAACCTCTTATCTTCCGCTCTTCCTCGGGACGTGCCGAGTGAGCTCTCCCATCCCATGCTGCCCCACCGCTGGTGCATCAGTGATTGCGCCGATGATGTCATTTGCACGGGCTCCACCAACCTGGTTAGCGCTGCCTAGCCCGTCGCGATGTCTCATTCGGACAATCAGACTCGGCTATGCGATTCAGTTCGCTAAATGGTCCCCCAAGTTCACAGGCATGTATTACACCAAGGTCAGCCCTGTGTCCGCCCCTGTCTTGTGCGAGGAGATTGCTGTCCTCCTGGCGAAGGGCGCAATCGAGCCAGTCCCTCCAGCCGAGATGAGGTATAGGCTTTTTAGTCTGTACTTCATCGTACCCTGAAAGAGCGGTGGGTTATGACCAATCCTAGTTCTGCGTGTTTTGACCCACTGCCTTACAAGCAGCCGCTCAGAATGCTCATGCAGAAACACATCCCCCGGTGCCTCAGGATTGGTCTGCAGTGATAAACCTGAAGGACACATATGTTCATGTCTCCATTTTCCCATGCCACTGGCAGTTTCTGCGGTTTGCGTGCAAGGGTCGAGCATGGTAGTACAAAGTCCTCCCTTCCGGGCTTTCCCTGTCTCCGCGGGTTTTCACCAAGCTCGCGGGCATCTGCATACTGAATTATCTCGATGACTGGCTTATTATAGCTCACTCGCGGTATCAATTGGTTATGCCCAGGGACTGGGTGCTCCGGCACCTCGTCCTGTTGGGGTTTCAGGTCAACCGAGAAAAGAGCAGGCTCGCCCCCGTGCAGAGCATCTCTTTTCTCGGGTGGTAGCTGGACTCGATCACCATGAGCGCGCCGAGCTGATGTTGACCTGTCTGAGAGAGTTCGACAGGAAAACTGTGGTCCCACTGATATTATTTCAGAGGCTTCTGGGGCATATGGCATCCGCAGCCGCTGTCACACCGCTCCAGTTGCTCCATATGAGACCGCTTCAGCATTGGCTTCACGATCGGGTCCCCAGATGCGCATGGCACGCGGGCACGCACCGGGTGACTGTCACTCCGCTGTGTATGGACCCTGCGTTTCTACAGGTCTGTGTGCCTCTAGAACAAGTGTCCAGGCATGTCGTCGTTTCGACAGATGCTTCCAGTACGGGCTGGGGGGCCGTGTGTTGCGGGCATGCAGCTGCGGGTCCGTGGAAAGGAACCCGGTTGCATTGGCATATCAATTGCCTGGAGCTGGTGGCAGTGTATCTCGCACTGCGCCATTTTTTACCGGTGCTAGAGGGGAAACACGTGCTGGTCAGGACGGACAGCACGGCAACGATGGCGTATATCAACCGCACGGGGGTTATCTGCTCTCACCCCATGTCTCAGCTCGCTCGCCGTCTGCTGCATGCCATCAATCGCTGTGTGCCATTCTTATCCCCGGCGAGCTCAACCATGCAGCCAATGCACTCTCACGGCAGTTTCCACGCCCAGGAGAATGGACGCTCCACCCCCAGCTGTCCAGCTGTTATGGGTGCATTTTCTCCAGTGAGCCTCCTCGCACAGATACTGTGTAACGTCAGGGAGGACGAGGAGCAGGTCTGTTTATTGCGCCTCTCTGGCTCAAGCGGACCTGCATTCCATAGTGCACCATCATCTGGAGCCTGGCAAACCTCTCACCAGCGACGTGGTATGGTTCAATCACTGTGGCGTTTTACAAACATTTCCCCATAGTGAAAGTTTTTCCACATAGCATTGAAGTTCCCTACGTAACTCTCGTTCCCAGAGGGGGGGAACGGAAATGCTATATGTTCCTTCGCCACAGTGATTGCGCCTTAGCTGACAGCTGTAGTTCAGCTCTTCAACTAGAAAAGGTACTGAGCGTCGCGTGGCTGGCAACTTTATACACCGCTGATTGTGTTTGCTGCCAGCTGTGTATGCTGACGCCACCAATTCATTGGCATTTCATTGGCCCGTTTTATTACTCTTTCAGATGATTGGCTTTCTGGCGAAATCCCCATAGTGGAAGTTTTTCCACATAGCATTTTCGTTCCCCACCCCCCTCTGGGAACGAGGGTTACGTAGTAACTAATTTTGTTCTGTTTCATACAGTTACAAAGTACCCCAACATGAAAACAGGATGGATTACACCAGTCCAGATGAGGTATGGCTTCATAGATTTATCACTTCCATGCATTAGCACACATCAGGGTTCTTAAAATGTTCTTAAAAGTATATCAACCAAGATGTGTTTGTTTGTTATTGAGTCAAGCTCAAAGTGGTATTAGTGCAATCCTCAAAATAATCTCTCAGTAACATATATTCGACTGCGTTTTTGCTGTTTGCTTTTGCAGTTTCACTACATATAACCTGATTCCTCATCTTGTTTTCCCCAGGGACATTTTCGCCACAAATCCTCCTTTGTCATATAAAATCACGACGAGGAGACGTACGCTTCAGCTGTTTGAAGGCCTGAATTGTGAACTGTCCGAGATGCGACTTCATGGTTTGCCAAAGTTATTACGGAAATGAAAACTACTGTGTTAAACTGGGAATTTTTACTCCCTTTATTTTCATTTAGGCAAACAGGAATTAGTTAGAAATAAAACGTTTACATATAAAAGGTTTTCAATAGAGCATACTAAAATTTTTAACTATTATATGCATCTTATCAGATAAAAAAGTCGGTTTCGGTGATCTTATGCAGTAACAAAAGGTGAGTTTGCAAATAATTGTGAATTTCTGAATGACAGGATAAACATGAAATGACTTATCATAGCAAGGTCTAAATTACATCCAGGTGCTGCTGTATTTTTGCCCAAAATTAGTCAACACACAATACCAGTGCAAGAATTTACGGTAAATGTGATATCTCCCACTGGAAATATAGTGTGTGATTATGTGAAGAACCCTGTCAGTGTAAATGTGTACAATGCCATGCCAAGACTGTTCATCTGGGTCACTTTTCGACAAGAGGATTTGATGTGTTAGTGTTTTAGCAGTATTTAGTTCACAGACTGTAGATTCGTAGCATTTCAGTTTGAGGTTTAATCAGTCAGTCAACTTGGTTGTGCAAGATGATTCATTTATTTAGTTTCGTTTTCGAAATACTCCTCTAGATACAGATTACACACTTGTGGCTTTTTCAGAGTGCCATTTCTGTGTTTAAGTGACCTTCAATGCTTTATAATTGTTTTATACGTTTTGGACATATTGTCCAGGTTTTTTGACTGGGTGTTATTGTTTTAATCTATTTATAAAATACATACATATATATATATACACATGTACATTGTAGTTCACTTCAGAATCGTAGATAGACTGTGGGCCGTGTCACAAGAATAAACATGATTATGTGGAAGCAATCAACATCGTCTTTTATTTCATTTTGTTTTCAAAATATGTACCCATACTGTATATATGCAGTAATCCGACCATCAAATTGACTTCGTTTTGATTAAATACTATGGAAATGAGTTATTAACTTGACCAGAATGAGAAATAAACTCATTATTTGCATATTTCTTCCAATTTTATAATTATTTTGAGGCACTATGAGAATATAAATTAGTCTTCCTCATGGCATGTCCCACTGTCTAAAACAATTTTCAAAACTGTTCATGAAAAAAAGAGAGCCTGGGTTCTGTTATTGTACCTCATATGCAAACTTAATAGTAGTTACATTCAACAAATATAATGGATAACCCTATGCAAAATTAGGGGCCATATACTTTATATTCAAGTATGTAAGCAAATGTAAAGACAGTATAGTTTAACAAAGTGCTTATGAATATTATTCAGAGTGTTTGATGGCAACACATTTTAATGTAAACTTTTCTTTATTGTAAAGTATTATAGCATTTTTTAATTTTAGGTGTAGTTACTTGGTCAGTAATGAACCCAGGTGATGCTCGGCCACAATGTTTCCAAATTATTCTGTATTTGACTTCAAAATTACAATAAAATGAAATACCTGACATTCCAGCTATGGTAAATGTTGAATGTATGTCCTTGATATTTAAAGTTACTCTGCAAAAAAATCTTAACCAGTATTTGTTTTATTTTCAATTATTAGGTCTCATTTGATAACATTAGTTAACATTAAGTATGAGCAAAACATGTTTTTTTACAGAATTTGTTCATCTTTATTAATGTTTATTCAAATACAATTGTTTGATTGCTATATTCAATTTCCCCATGTTATATTATTTAAGTAATATATATATTTTTTATTTTAGCAATGTATTAGTCAATTGGCATTAAATAATAATATTTAATGCTGTAGAAGTAATAATTAGTTCTCGTGTTAACAAATGAAACCTAAACTGTTTCCATATTTTTTTTTTAATGTTCTAATGCATAAAAATACATTTATGCCAAAAATAATAATAATAATAATAAGCCAAAAATTATTAGCAAGTGGCTTAAGAACAATAAACAATTCAGGAAAACAAATCTAATCAATTTGGCACGTCAAGTAAAAGTTACTTTTTTTTCAACAGTAAAACAGTAGAAATATTACGATTTTTTTGCAGTGTATGTTATCATAAGAAAAGTGTCAGATGTTAAACTGTTATAAACCAATTATTTTTGTATTATCTGTAATGTGTGGTCTGTGTGAGGTGAAAACACATTATTAATGATGAAATACTTTCTGAATAGCGATGCCACCAAGATGTTCAGTTCTCTCTGCCACTACACCCTTGTACTATCAATAATTAATCCATTATATAATGCTTAGATTATAATATTCTCAGGTACAGTTAAAGGAAGTGACCATGTATGTATACAAATAATGCGCTCATGTAATCGGTTTCCTTTTATTGTTATTTAATAATAAAGACATTCTTATATTAAATTATCACATCAATACTGTTTCCCAATCTCAGACTTTAATTGTAAGTTCGTGTCTTGTGATGTTAAGTTATTAATTCTCACTTGCGAGTTTATTTCTTGCAATATTGAGAAAAGTCAGAATTGTAAGATACAAATTCAGAACTACATGATACAAATGTAAAATTGCAAGAAAAAAGTCAAAATCTTAATATATAAAGTCATCTTTTATCTTGCAATTCTGACTTTTTTTGGTTTTCTTCATGGAATGCATATATATAACTGGGATATAACTATAAAACTGGATTTACATCTTAAAATTCTGACATTTTCTAAGAATTCTGAGCTCACATCTTGTGATTTGAACTTTTTTTCTAAAAAGTCCTATTATATATCCTGTCCTTATTATTATTATTATTATTAATATTATTATTTTTACAACTAGCAGTTCCATTTTTTCTCTGTGAATCCTGACTTTACATCTTGCACTTTTGATTGTTTGTAAAAAATGGAATTGCAATTACGACTTTTGTCAGAATGCACACTTTTCTATACGTTTTTTCTCACAATTATGAGTTTATATATGGCAGGTCAGATTTCTGACCTTTGCTATAATTAGATTTGTATGTCGATTATTGTATGTCTATTTTATATAAATATAAACAAAATATACAAGTGTATAAGTTGCAATTTTGAGCACAATGTAAATTTGAAATTGCAAGAAAATTTTGAGAAAAAAGTCTGAATTGCAAGATATAAACTCATTTTCCCTTTTTTTCTCAGAAATTTGCATTTTAATATCACTTCTCACTTCTTTTATTTTTGAAATTGGGAGAAGAATTTTGGAGTTTATTTCTTACAATTCTCTTAAGTAATTTATTTTGGGGGGGGGGTTCAGTTCACATTTAGCGATTTAGATCTCTATTTTGTTCTAACATTAGCGCTCTTAAACAATATTAAACATTCGCATTCCACAAACTTTTATTATGAAACAAACCCAGACGTTTATTTTGAAAGTACACCTGCAGGAGGACCCAGGAAGTGCGGGAGTTGTTTTACTGGCAAATATCGTTCCTGTCTGCTGTTCTGCCGCAAATCTAGCTACTTAAACCAAACATAACAGAAATATGCGTCAGATTTCGACCATAACATATTAATATTTCAATTCAGTCGTGGACAGTGTTCAGTCGAACATCGTATGCACTTGTTTTAAAGGCCAGTTGTTATTAAAAATAAGGCATCAGAGCGCTGGTGAATTGCACAGCCACCTGTAGCTGAGCGCAGCAGCTGTCAATCAACTGGTCTATGCTTTATGATACAGTATTATTGACAGGAATATGAGCTTCTTCGGCTTCGGACAGACCGCTGAGATCGATATCGTGCTGAATGACGCCGAAACCAGGAAGAAAGTTGAGCATAAGACTGAGGATGGCAAAAAGGACAAATATTTCCTTTTCTATGACGGCGAAACTGTAAGTGGCAAAGTGAACGTGACTCTGAAGACTCCTGGAAAGAGACTCGAACATTATGGCATTAAAATCGAGTTCGTCGGACAGATAGGTGAGTGTTTTGTTGGTGAATGGACGTTTAGGGTTGGGGTTGTGTTTGTGTAAACGTGTGGTGGTGTGCTTCACAGAGCTCTACTATGACAGAGGGAACCATCATGAGTTTGTGTCGTTAGTGAAGGATCTTGCCCGACCTGGTGAACTTTCACAGTCGCAGACCTTTGATTTTGAGTTCACCCATGTGGAAAAGCCATATGAATCTTACACTGGACAGAATGTCAAGCTGAGGTAAACCTGTCTGTTGTTTATTGAGGTAAAGTTGGTTTTATATCGCACATTCGTTCATTTTAACGCTTCCTATATTGTTTAGCAGACTAATTTGAAGATTTGGTCTGACATCGCATTAAAGTATGACTTCAAAACAGCATTAGCACTATTTAATTGACTGAACAATGTTGATTGTCATTGGCTGCTAATATGATTTCCCTATTTAGAATTCGCAAATAATATTTTTCTGAAATTATATTATTAAGGAGAAAGTCTGAATGTGCTAATATAGAACCAACTTTACCTCAATCTGTTGTTTAGAATCTATAATTAAGTTACTAATCTGTCAGACGTAGAAACCTGTTTCTGTTACAGGATTTCAAAATTCAAAGGTAAATGTGACTTTTTATTTCACATTTTCTGGCTCTTTTATGTTAGAATTCAGATTTTTTTTTCCAGAATTGTATGTTTATGTTTTTCAATTGTAGCCCTTAACACTCAATTTGGAGAAAATTCATACTTATGAGATATAAATTTAAAATTATGTGCTATAAATTTGAAATTGCAAGAAAAAGGTAAGAATTGCAAGATTTAAACCGTTAAAAAAAATTGCTTTAAAAATTACAGTAATTTAATCACATTTAATTAATTTTAACTTTTGTGCTATTCTGACATTTATCTCAGAAATCTGAGTATCTGTCTCACATTTCTGACCATATTGCCTTAGAATTTTTGCTTATTTTTTCGTAATTTAGACCTTTTGAGTTTACGTCTTGCAATTCTGATTTGTTTTCCTCAAATTTCTGAGTCTACATTTTGAAGTTTTGGCTTTTTTCATAGAATTGACATTTTATTTCTTGCAATTCATTTTGGATTTTTCAATTCAGCAATTAATCTGAGAGATCAAAAGCTGCAACTCAAAGAAAACAGATGTAGATATGAGATGTAAAAAAAAAAATAATAATTGTGAAATAAAGATTCCTCAATACATAAGTATATTGAATTATTTTTAAGAAAGAATCTTCTATGATCAGATGCCCTTGAGAGCTGTTTCTTGAAACTGAGATATTTCCAAATATGATCATAGTTTCACTCATACACAACATTATGAGCATAAAGGCAGAATGGAGTCAGTATGAATCGTATATGTATAGTGTGTAAAGCATAGTGAACGGTTTAGGAACAGAATATACTTTAATATCTTGAGTATGATCTGTTTAGATACTTTCTGCGGGCAACAATCAGCAGAAGACTCAATGATATCAGTAAAGAGATGGATATTGTAGTGCAGACGCTGTGCACATATCCAGAGATCAACTCCTCCATCAAGATGGAAGTGGGAATTGAAGATTGTCTCCATATTGAGTTTGAATACAACAAATCCAAGTAAGTATCCATGCTGAATACTGTTTATATGTGTAAACCATCTTGGTCAATCACAAAGTTTTGTACTCTAAAATGCGTTTTTTTATTTTCCCACTATCATTTTGAAAAAAATACTATATATATATATATATATATATATATATATATATATATATATATATACACAATGCAGCATCAACTTTGTTCTCACACTTTCTGGTATGATTCATTCAAGGACTTGGACTTTCTAAACTCTGTCTTTCTGAGAATTTACTCTGCTCTCATTGGTCTATTGTGATTGGTCAAGGAGCACTTAAATAATTAGATATATACCAATTAAATATCTTCTAATTATAATTAGATGTCACAAAGCACATATGTGGTCCTAATATGGGCTGTTTTTTAATTAAAGAATTAAATTTATACTTGTTTATGTGAACGTGCTAATTTACAGAACATTAAGGAATGTTCCAGTAAAGCTACAGAATTTGACTTCTCAAAATTTTGTGCTGTTTAGGTACCACTTGAGGGATGTTATCGTAGGGAAGATTTATTTCCTTCTTGTGAGGATAAAGATTAAGCATATGGAAATCGATATCATAAAAAGGGAAACGACTGGAACAGGACCCAGTGTCTACCACGAAAATGACACTATCGCCAAATATGAGATCATGGACGGGGCACCTGTGAGAGGTAAAGCTAAACTTTTCATTATGCATATTTTCTGAGGTTTGTATCAAAAAATTGTTTAAATATCTGATGTTTTTACGAATAAAACCATTGATTTTGTGGCGAGTTTTTGCAAAATTAGCATCGAATTTTGCAGCATTTCTTTTGTTTTGCTGTGAAATTATTCTTTATTTGACCTCAAGAACCATTGATTTCTGTCATTTAAGTAAAGGTAACACAGAGAAACTAGACTTTATCCCTAAAGCTGCTGTATCATATTTGACAGCTATTTGAACATGTTGGTGGAAATGATGCAGAGCATGTGCGCTTACAGTATGTGTGTGTGCGTGTGTGTGTGTGTGTGTGTGTGTGTGCGTGTGTGTGTGTGTGAGAGAGAGAGGCCTACGCATGACAACAGGATGCATATACAATATGTAGAAGTTTAGCAATTTATGCCATTTTTTCATCATGAACAAAAGAGGTCCCCAAGATTTGTATTTATAAGCCCATATATTGGTTATTTACTTCCAAATAGATAGGGATAGATTGGTTATTTGTATTGGCCAAAATTTCCATTTCAGTGCAACTCTATAATTACCCTAGATTTTAGTTCTCCTCAATCCTCAACAAATACTTCAAATTTAACAGTATTCAGAATGAAAATTAGGTATTAAACAGGTAGCTATTACTATGCAATTCAAGCTTATGGCTTTTGCTCCTGTATACTTTCCAGGTGAGTCCATCCCCATCCGCTTATTTCTGGCCGGATATGAAATGACGCCCACCATGAGGGACATCAACAAGAAGTTCTCTGTACGCTACTACCTGAACCTCGTCCTCATAGATGAGGAAGAGCGACGATACTTCAAACAGCAGGTCCATTACTGCATACAACATCTCTCAGTAATGATGTATGAGTACAATCTGATCACATTCCTTTTCGTTCCCAACAGGAGATCACACTCTGGAGGAAAGGAGACATCGTGAGGAGAAGTATGTCCCAACAGGCCACCATAGCTGCCCAGAGGTATGAGGGATCAAACCCCGAACCTACGTCAGCGCAAGCCAAAGAGGAGACTGACTAGACGCTCTCCGTTCTCTCAACCGCTTAAACGAACCTTGTTACGTCAAAATAATGTTTTATACATCTTGAAGGGATCAAAAATGAGAATCGTCGCTTCGTGAGATCAAAACATAACAATTACGCTTGTAAAAGGCTAGTCTAGCTAATTCAACGTGTATAGATTGCAAACTATTTTTTTATTTCTCCTTCAAATACAGCATGTTTTCGTTACACGAGCGACCAACGATTTTTGAAATGCCAGAAACGATCTTCTCATGTCTACGCCACTGTTATATATTTGATTGAGTTGTACGTCTCAATACATTCCTCTTAAGTCTAGTCTACTGAGGAGTCAGAATCGCGCTTCTATACGTTTGTCCTGTTTAATGAGCCCTAAATGAGATTTACTGTGATCTTTTTGTCTTATGAATTTAGCGCTTTATAGAGCTCTGCACAGTATTATTCTGTCATTTAGGGCATTATAAATGAAGGCCTGCGTAGAAATGTGTAATAAGGGAAATTCTTGTCAACTACTAACTTGTGCAAATCAGTGTCTTTTTCAGAAATATTTTTATTGAATCTTTTTTTTTTTTTTTGATTTGGTGTCTTAAGTGTTTATTTCCTATTAGAAACAATCAACAGAATCGTCAGTTGACAGCGCCAGGTTCAGTATTCTCAAATTTACACACGCTGTCCTAGAAAAACAAAAATTCGTGATTGATTGCTACTCATTTTTAAGGTGAATTTTCCATTCTTACATGTGTGTCTCATTGTATTATACTAAATATTTGTTTATTAGCCTATTAGCTGTTCAGGTGATGAGGAATGACTATTAACTGCCATGCAACCATGAAAACTTCTGCAAAAGGCTTATATTTAATCAGCCCTATTGTAATAAAATTTACTAACCTCTGCATCCAAGATTATTTCCTTTTTTTTCCCCAAAAAGTTATATGATAACAGACTTCTTAAGATTGTGGAGAATTGTGGTATTATTGAGTCTTCTTCTAACATTTTATTAACAAGAATATTTCAAATGTACAATTGACTACTTCAGTAGTAGCTTGTATATTGGTTACATAATAACTGAATATAAAACAGAAAATGGGAAATAATCATCGGAGAATGGGATGAAACAGACTTTCATGATCATCTTCATATTGGAGCTTCATTCTCCAAGCTCAGGACAAAGTCAAACTCCTCTGAAAATGAAACAAAAATCACAAATTATTTATTATTATTACTACTACATGCAATTTGTTTTTGCTTACATTAAAATAATTAAAAATCTTTTTTTAATATGATTTTTTTTTTAAGCAAAATTTTATCGCATTAAACAAATGTATATACATTAAATACAAAGATTTATTGTATTTTACCCGTTACTAAATTTGCATTTAATATAATTATATTTCTTGGTTTATTTTTACAATTACACGTTTTACACAAAACTTGTCCACGCTGCACGAGAATGAGGATATATAACGCTCAAGTGTGTATTAACGTGAATAACCTGCAGTGAGGGGCTGAACAGACAGTCTGGCTCTGGTGAAGAGGGCCATGTCTTTGAGTGGGCCGCCCTTCACTCTGTGCTGCAGGTGATATTTCTTCAGCTCAGCCAGAGGAATAAAGCGCTTGGCCATCCGTTCAAACTGAACATCCACCTGTACACAATTCACATCTGGTCACTTCTGATGCCCAAAATACAAATAATACCTCAATTAGCGTCTCTTTATGGTGTGCGTAAACACATACCATATGCCATTTGGGGTTGTCTGCTTTGCTGGAGGGGTCATAATGCACATCTTTCTTATCAAACTGTGTATGGTCCACATAAGCCTCTTTAACGATCTGTAAAAATTATTCATAACATGATTCTCACTATATGCTTGTTAAAGGCACAGTATGCAATTTTCACCACTAGAGGGCGCACATTCACAATAAACAAATGCATAGTTTGATGACGCTGTGACTGAGTGTGGAATCATGGGAGTTGTAGTCTTCATTACATCCTAAGGGACTCCCCCAGAAATCATTATCATTCATGAGAAAAAATATTCAAACTTTATTATCGTTGCAGAATATAGCTGAAAGCAAAACAGTGCTAAAGTAATTGCTGATAAGAGACAAGCTTGGTGCGGTGGTATTTTAATTTTTAAAAAAAACATACATATTGTGCCTTTAAGTCTAATTAAAGGTCCCGTGAAATTAAAATAAAAAAACGTAACCTCATACTAGTTTCTCATCAAATCTCGACCAATCAAATGCTCTCTAGTAACTGACATGCCCCGCCTGCTTCAAGACGCTTCTAAGTTGCTTTTCATTTGATGTGCTTGATCTCAACTGCTCTCACTGGCAGAGCTGTGATAAAAACGAAATGCTATTGGCTGTTTTTTTGAAGGGGAGGGGCTACTCTATGTCCTGCCCTCTCTTCATGTTTCAGTTGAGATTACGTCAAACATTGAATAAAAATGCACATTTCAAAGCACTTCACGGGACCTTTAAGTCACAGTTTTCAGGTCCAAACGCTCTATCAGTTGCAAGATGTTTATACCCATGCCTGATCTCTGATGGTCAGACAGGGATTCATCCTCAAATAAATCATTAAAATATTAGTTTCTGGGATGCAGGAGTTACAGCACACCATGATTTCGTAAAAAATAATAATAATAATCACTTCCATGTATGACACAAATCATAAACAGCTATTGAGTTCTCTCAATTCAAATGAGTAGAGGCTTGAACCCGGAAACGGCATTCCACACGTAACAACTTATCAAGCAGACTGTTGTGTGTGTGGTATAAATGTTAACCACTCACTATGTTGACTCCTCACCTTCATGAGGCCAGCGATGCCTGGCTCTTTGCAGTTACTGTGGTAAAAGAAGGCCTGCTGGCCAACTTTCATTTCTCTCATGAAATTTCGGGCCTGAGGGGAAGAGTTTTCAACATAAGAAATTGTTTTTTTGATAAATATATAGTATCAATCAAAGTTTACCTGATAATTCCTCACTCCATCCCAGCATCCCGTCTGATTGGGAAGAGCTTTTAGGTCTTCAATTCCAAACTGCAGTTGGAGATGTTTTGTTACATAGCATCACTTCACATACATATAAACAGTTGAAGTCAGAATTATTAGCCCCCGGTATATTTTATTCCACAATTTCTGTTTAATGGAAAGAAGATTTTTTTCAACACACTTCTAAACATAATAGTTTTAATAACTCATTTCTAATAACTGATTTCTTTTATCTCTGCCATGATGACAGTACATAATATTTTACCAGATATTTTTCAAGATACTAGTATTCAGCTTAAAGTGACATTTAAAGGCTTGACTAGGTTAATTAGGTTAACTAGACAAGCTTTTATTCTAGCCAAAATAAAACAAATAAGACTTTCTGCAGAAGAATAAATATTATAGGAAATACTATCAAACAAATGTTGCTCTGCACAAAATAAAAAGAAAGAAAAAAAATCACAGGAGGGCTAATAATTTTGACTTCAACTGTATATTTTTTGTGTTTTCTATACAACATACTAATTTTGTAATTCTCTATATTATAGTAGTATTGCTAAATTCTCTCTTGCAAATGAAACTAAACAATTAAATACTTTAAAAGACCTTCACATCCACTCCATTTTCAATCCGGCTCTCAGGTTCAGACTTCATCAGCCAGTGGCTGTAAGACGGTTTGCAGGCGTCATCATTTTTCTTTTTCTCCACATCACCTTTTACAGCTGCTGACCTTTTTCTTTTGCCAGTTTTGAGTTGTGCAACATCATCAGACCCCTCACTGAGGTGGGCGTCTGCATCAGCTAAAATAACAAACCATTCATTATTTAACGCGACTTGTCTTGCGTAAACTTATAAAACGTCGCAGCCTTTACATTACACAGATTACTTACAGTGTTTATTAGATTTGGCGCTGCTTCGTGTTCTTTTCTTGGGTGGCATTTTCACTGGCAGACTGCGAGAAAATGTAATGTTTTACAAGCACTCGTGATCAAACAGCGCCCTGGAAGATCACATGCGGTCTGGAGGATCAGAACCGGATTTAGTCTGCTTTTATTTGAACAAAGCTCCGCGTGTGGTATGTACAAAATGTGAACATTGAGAGACCTCTGTTAGAATTGGATTGCAACTTCATGTGCTACGAACCCTTCATGTACTACAAAACTTGACAGAAAACTGCGTTGATGCTGCGCATTCTTGACCCACGTGGTCACCTGTTATGGCAAGCCGATTTAACCTTTAATCTCTAAACACTAAAACAGTAGCCTATCTGTTTTCATGCTTTAAAAAATATTTATTTTTATTTGATGCAAGTACGCATTTATTATAGTACTTCCTTTGCAAAAAAATAAACTAGTTCATCCCATCCAAACAATGAAAGATCTTTTATTTTTATAAGGGAAGTACTACTGTCTTGTTGTAGTACTTCCCTTATGAAATTACCATGGTTTTGTTTAAACTAACCATAGCCATAAGGTATTTGCATTAGGACTGTGGTTATTTGTATAAACAGGTATTGTTGATACAACAAAAATGACAACAATTTTTTTCAATTGTATTTTCACTCAAATGTCACCATGGTCTGTCATTCAAATTTAATTGTTGACCAAGAATTAATTTCTTTCTAGTTGAAATGTAATACTGATATCAAAAATGTTATTGTTGATATAAAAACATTAATTGTTGATAACATGAATTCAATTGGGGCGTCACGGTGGCGCAGTGGGTAGCACGTTCGCCTCACAGCAAGAAGGTCGCTGGTTCGAGCCTCGGCTGGGTCAGTTGGCGTTTCTGTGTGGAGTTTGCATGTTCTCCCCGTGTTGGCGTGGGTTTCCTCCGGGTGCTCCGGTTTCCCCCACAAGTCCAAAAACATGTGGTATAGGTGAATTGGGTAAGCTAAATTGTCCGTAGTGTATGTGTGTGAATGAGTGTGTGTGGATGTTTCCCAGTGATGGGTTGCAGCTGGAAGGGCATCCGCTGCGTAAAATATATGCTGGATAAGTTGGCGGTTCATTCCGCTGTGGCGACCCCGGATTAATAAAGGGACTAAGCCGAAAAGAAAATGAATGAATGAATGAATTCAATTGTTGATATCATGAATAATTTTTTTGAAATCAACAACTGAATTGCTACTAGTAAAAATGTAAATTACTGATATCAAGAATTAAATTGATACTAGTTTAAATGTAAGCTGCTGATATCTGTAAATGTATATCAACATATTAGATTCACAATAGCAGAAATTAACATATCCACTAGTGAAATAAAAAAAATGTAAAATATATAAAATATATTTAATATATAAAAAATGTGCATAAAAATGTATAATATATCAATTCAATTGTTGCAAAATTTTATTCATGATATCAACAATTGAATTCATGTTATCAACAATTACATTTTTGATATCAACAATTGAATTGATATATTATACATTTTTATGCACATTTTTTATATATTAAATATATTTTATATATTTTACATTTTTTTATTTCACTAGTGGATATGTTAATTTCTGCTATTGTGAATCTAATATGTTGATACACATTTACAGATATCAGCAGCTTACATTTAAACTAGTATCAATTTAATTCTTGATATCAGTAATTTATATTTTTACTAGTAGCAATTCAGTTGTTGATTTCAAAGATAGACATTTGCACTATAGTAGCCACATGATTAATGATATAAAAATAAAGCCCTTTACTAGTAATAATTGTATTTCTGACGTGTAAAATTGGAATTTTAAATAGTAAGAAATCAGCCTTTTTTGACATTTAATTAAAGAATTTTAACATTAAAACATTAAAAAATTATATTTCTTGCTAGTTGAGATTCAGTTGCAATTCCTGATATCAAGAATGAACGTTGTGAAGCTAGTGAAACTGAATTGTTGAATAAACATTGCTAGTAGTTGAAATGTAATTCTTGATATCCACAATGAGCATTACACAATCAGCTCTCCGGGACCAAGCTTGCATATCCCTATACTAGTGCGTTCTATGGAATAAACGTTAAAGCGGCTTGCCATATACCTGTTGAAGATGAACTACAAATCAAGTCTGTCAGAACTACATTACCAATCGTCACCGCTGTTAGTCTTCGCGTCACAGAACCAACATGGCGGCTAGGGCACTCATAAGAGGTGTCCGATTGGGATCAAATAGCTTCGGCAGAACACGAAGTTTAATATTTAACAGTTTGCATAGACGAGGAATAGCAGCTTGCATTGATCGTAAGTCAAATCATTTAAAGTCTCTGATAATAATAGCAATGTTTATTGAGAGATGAGGACAGTCAGTCATTTAGGACTGCTAGACTGGATATGTGCGTCAGATAATATAGTTTTAATAATTATGCTAGTATAGAGTTCAGCTAATTTAATCTCATATTCGATACATATGTCAAATTTGGCGCAGGTTTCTGCTTTTAAATATCGGTCTATGACCTAATTATTGTAGAGGTACAGGTTGAACGTTTGCTTCCATTGGTTTTAAAAATAGAAAGTTAAATGTTTGTACTTGTTAAGAGTCTCCTAAATCGAATTTTACCGGAGTTACATATTAAAATGTAATTATATTATACATTTCTCCTTAGTAAACAGAGTTGTTGAGTCAATGTGATGCTTCATTGAGCGTCGGTGTTCCCTCCTGGAGTTTCAGAGTTGATGAATGTCTACATTAGTTTGTACAAAATTGACAACAAATATTTCTAAAACTTCATCATTTCTGTAACATAGTTGAAGTTCGTGCTTCCTCAAACGCCACTGGTTGTCTGTAAACGTGCCCAGCCAATCATATTTGGGGGTGTGTATGGAGCGCAGTGGATTGGCTCTAATCAGACGCCATTCTTTTGTCTTGTCGTTCATCTTTCTTTTGTCACCTCAACAGATGCTTCCAGTACATAAACCACTAATATAAATACTCAATATATTCCCACAGCCTCTATAGGACTCACAGATGAACAGAAAGAGTTCCAGAAGGTGGCATTTGACTTTGCTGCCAATGAAATGGCACCACATATGGCCGAATGGGACCAAAAGGTAACCTGAACATCTGAAAGATTGTTTATACTGTTTATCATTCTGCAGCTTTTATCATTGAAATAAGTTCTGTACATTCAGTCACTTTATATTTGGAGGAAAGTGTTGGGCATTTCTCAGTCAGTGAAAGATTATTGTGGAATTAAGTTTGGCCTGAATTGTTATGTTTTGGAATTGCAAAAAAAAGAGATGATGATGATAATAATAATAATAATATTTGCAGGAAATCTTCCCTGTGGAGGCTATGAGGAAAGCCGCAGAGCTGGGCTTTGGTGGGATTTATGTGAACCCTGATGTCGGGGGGTCTGGACTGTCTCGTTTGGACACTTCTATCATATTTGAGGCTTTATCCACAGGTTGTGTCAGCACGACTGCTTACGTCAGTATTCACAAGTGAGTCTCCTCATTATTGTCCCTGCTAGCTGAGTGGTACAATATAGTCGTCATTGTGTTGTAATTTATATGGATTACTTAAAAAGGGGCACATGCTTGTGAATCTCATTTATGGTTCTTTGTATTTTCCAAAGTAATTATTGGTTGTGTTGTCACAGTATGTGTGCCTGGATGATTGACACATTCGGAAACAACGAGCAGAGGGAGAGATTCTGTCCTGATCTCTGCTCTATGCAGAAGTTTGCCTCCTACTGTCTCACAGAACCCGGTGAGTTCATGATCCCGTTTTTGTGTGTTCCTGTGTAGGATATATCAGTGTCATTATTGTTAACTCAAACTGCACATTTCAAAATAAAATTAAACAAAAAAAAAAAACATTATACAAAAAAAGAAACAATAGTTTAATATAAATAAAAATGACTAAAAGTGATAAAGAAATATTTGTACAATTTAAAACTGTTTTCTATTTGAAAATATTTTAAAATGTAGTTTATTTCTGTGGTGTCAAAGCTAAAATTTGAACACTACTACTGCAGTTTTCAGTGTCACTTGACACATCTTTGAGTACAAAGTTCAAAGCAACAGTGTTTATCTGATTGTTAAAAAGAGTTTAAAGGTTTTAATTACAGCTTTTGAAATTATCATTTGTGTTTTAAAAGTTGTTGTTTATCTCTCTCTTTTTTTTTTTGTTTTATATGTATTTGTTACATTTTATGTAATGTTTAATTTTACAGTTTTGTTTAGTTTTTTTTTTAAGTACAAAATTTTACATAAAGGAAAAGATAATATGCCTGATAATATACAATACGACAACATGTACTTTCTATATCTTCAACTTTATTTATAGAGCACATTTAAGTTTAACTTCACTTGGCCAACGTGCTGTACAAAGGTAAAAGAAAAATAATAGTTATATAAATAAATGAAAGCAAAAATCATCATACAATTAAAAGCACAAGAAAAAAGACTTTTATTTTAAATCAGATATCTATCTATCTATCTATCTGTCTGTTAACGTTGTTTACGATTAGGGTCTGGTTTAGGGTTATTGCATGCAATTATGCATATTTATTGTTTTTTCTGTAGTGAGTGACAAAGTAAAATAAAGTATTTAAATGTTAAAAAGTAATGTTTTGTTCAATTCATTACCCTCAGGTAGTGGGAGTGATGCTGCTTCACTTCTAACCAGCGCAACTCTCAAAGGAGACCATTATATCCTGAACGGCTCCAAGGTACATAAAGACACGATTGAGACATTGACAAAGATCTGCATGCAGCTTCCCAGCAGTTTTCACTGTTTCCCATCAGGCGTTCATCAGTGGAGGCGGAGACACAGATGTTTATGTGGTGATGTGCAGGACAGGAGGGAAGGGGCCAAAGGGGATCTCCTGTCTGGTGGTTGAGAAAGGAACTCCTGGACTCAGCTTTGGCAAAAAAGAGAAGAAGGTAGTCAACATCTTCAGTATTAACATTGAATTTCTAGCAATTGCATGCAAGCTTTGAAAGCCAAAGATCCTGTTCTTCCTGGATAATCATGAAGCCACGTCTCCTCCAAAACACATGAACTGAGGCTCAAGCCAAAAAACAAGAGAGATTCAGATTACCTCATGTCTCATTCACCAGTGAGAAAAAAATATATAGTGAAAGTGCATAATGTTACAGTAGTATTAAGTAACAAGTCAGACTGCATAGTGGGAACATTCTGATGACATAACCTGTCTATGTTAACAAGCCTGTGTTTTTTTTTGTTTTTTGTTTTTTTGGTCCTAGAAGTTCCATAGAATGATTAGCCCCCCTCAATTATTAGACCCGCTCTATATTTTTTTCCCCACAATTTCTGTTTAACGGAAAGATTTTTCTAAACGTAATAATTTTAGTAACTAATTTCTTATAACTGATTTCTTTTATCTTTGTCATGATTACAGTACGTAATGTTTTACTAGATGTTTTTCAAGATACTAGAATTCAGCTTAAAGTGCAATATGAAGGCTTAACTAGGTTAATTAGTCAAATCATTGTATAACGATGGCTTGTTCTGTAGACAATTGAAAAAAATATTGCATTTTTTTATTTATTTTTTTAAACTGCTTTTATTCTAGCCAAAATAAAACAAATAAGACTTTCTTCAGAAGAAAAAATATTATAGGAAATACTGTGAAAAATTCTTTGCTCTGTTAAACATAATTTGGGAAGTATTTGAAAAAGAAAAAAAAATCTTTTTTTCAACAAGCATAACAAAAGCACCAAATCGCCTACCCTGCAAACAGTGCTACAGTGTGTCCAGCAGGTGGCAGGATTGAGTTATTTTATCTCTGACGTGATTTACATTCTCATTTGAATTCTGCAGGTAGGATGGAACTCTCAGCCAACCAGAGCCGTGATATTTGAGGACTGCGCTGTCCCTGTGACTAATCGGCTCGGAACAGAGGGGCAGGGCTTCAGCATCGCCATGAAAGGACTTAATGGAGGCAGAATCAATATTGGTGAATTGTTTCATAACTTTGATTTGATAACCTGTTTATTGAAAGGCTTTTTTTGTGATTGATTTTAAAGGGTTAGTTCATGCAGAAATTACATTTTACTCAAGTGGTTGCTAGTGTGATGATTTATTTATTTTTAACATTTTAACATTCTTCAAAATTTCTTCTTTAGTGTTCATCGGAAGAACTTATACAGGTTATGGAACAGTGAGTAAATTATGACAGGATTGTACATTTTTGTGAACCACTTCTTCTTGTTGTGTCCACAGCATCTTGTTCTCTTGGAGCAGCTCATGCATCTGTGCTTCTGGCTCGAGATCACATGTGTGTGCGGAAACAGTTTGGAGAAACACTAGCAAACAGTCAGGTACATGTCTAGGTCACATTTAAATGTTCATGTTTACACGTTTTATTAAACATTACTCAAAATTGCTTTTCAGTTCTTTATATTAAATCTGAATGGAGTGACAATTTAAGGGTTAGTTTACCCAAAAATGAACATTCTGTCAGCATTTACTCACCCTCAAGTGGTTCTAAACCTTTATGAATTTCTTGTGACTATTAAACATAAAGAAGATATTTTGAAGAATGTTGGGAAAAAAGCAGCCATAGTAGGGGAAAAAATTACCATGTAAGTGAATGGCTACCAGTTTCCAACATTCTTTAAAATACCATCGTTTGTGTTCAACAGAAGAAACAAACTCAATAAGGTTTGGAAAAAATGGAGGGTGAGTAAACGATGACCAGAATTGACATTTTTGGGAGAATCAATCATCTAACTACGCATTTGTTTGTTGTGAATGCGCGCCCTCTAGTGGTGAGAATTACAGGACATATTGTGCCTGTAATTCTAGACTGCATCTTGAAATAAGAAACCTGTGTGTGTGTTCCAGTTCCTGCAGTTTAAGCTGGCTGAAATGGCCACTAAGCTGGTCGCGTCTCGTCTGCTGGTGCGTCAGGCGGCCTTGGCTCTGCAGGACGGGCGACCGGACGCCGTCTCGCTCTGCTCAATGGCCAAGCTCTTTGTGACAGATGAATGTTTTTCAGTAAGTGCACACACGCAGACACACACACACACACACTCATCTGGCCCTCTTGTGACATTTTATGTGGATGATTTATGCGATGTTGTAGCATAAATACATAAATATATACGACTGTTCAGAAGTTTAAGATTTGTGTATGCTGGCGTTATCTTGTATGGCACACACTCACTTTGCAAAAACACAAACGAACTTCAAGTGTATTAGAATGCAGTTAGAGGGACTCTATAATTCAAGTTTTCAAAGCTAACAATATCACTTTATGGGTTTTATATATTTATATATATATATATATATTTATTTATTTATATCTGCAAAAATGTCAACAATTCTGTGTTTTTCTGTCAATATGGGGTGCTGTGTGTACATTAATGAGGGAAAAAAAATGAACTTAATTAATTTAGCAAATAAGGGGGTCTGAATACTTCCGTACCCACTGTATATTTCTAAGATATTATACAGTTAACAAATGTCACAAGCAAGAGTACAGATTTCTTGAATATTAGAACATGGAGTTGATAAAGTTTTGTTGAATAAAAGTAATGATTATTTATTTTCTGTTTCTTTCTCAATATGAAACATCTATATTCAACACTGATAATATATTATATATAGTATTATACATAACATAAAGATAATATATTATTTCTCGGGCACCAAACCAGCATATTAAAGTGATTTCTGAAGAATGGTGCTACAAATTCAGCTTTTTACCATCACAGGAATAAATTCAGTTTTAAAATATATATATTGTGATTTAAAATATTTCAAAATCCAGTAATATTTATAATAAAATGTTTAAACCAATATAATATTTCATAATATTACAATTTTTATTGTATGTGTGATCAAATAAACAAATAAAGCCCTAATTTGTATAACTTTTGAACAGTACTTTTCTCTTTCAGATATGTAACCAGGCTTTACAAATTCATGGAGGTTATGGTTACCTTAAGGACTATGCAGTGCAGCAGTATGTCAGAGACATTAGAGTACATCAGATATTGGAGGGTAATGAATTTTTTGTTCGCTTATTTTTATATACACACACACAGAAATATTCTGTATGACCGCTGTAGTAGCAGCAGTAGTTGTAATGTCTAATAATATGCATGTAATATTTACAATAATTAATAGTTAATAAATCCATGTTAAAACATCGTAACTACATATGTTACTACAGTGTAGTAAAATGATTTTATTATAGTTGTGTGCTGGATTTGGTAAGTTGCATTGCTTTTTATTTACCATAATGTATTGTCTTTTAATTAGGAACAAATGAAGTGATGAGGATGATCATCGCGAGAAGTTTGCTCACCGAGTCATGATGCTGAATGGAGGAAAAGTGTTTGTGTCGACATTGTCTAAAAGCACAGATGCCTGTTATATATTTATATCTCCCTCATGATGTGACTGTAGAGATTACTGATCTTTCACACTCCTGTGTCTGTTTAACTTTGATCATGAGCCATCGACTGCATATCTTCAGAACGTTTATGCCTTAAACTCTGGTAAATCTAGGTTACGGTGTTGTAATATTATAATAGCACACTGAGCAATTTAGTTTGGGGTAGGGTATAAATTCTGGGACCTTACAAGACGACAAGTAAAGAGAAGCACTGGCTATGACGCCAAGTTACTGAAAGACTGGATTAAAATTCAATAGATAAGTAAATCCCAAATTTTACTCTTTTGTGTACCTGCAGATTAATACAGTATTCAGCACTTACTTTTCACTACAGACAGCTCTCATTGTCACACCATTTTCACATCACTGAAGATCAAGCATGGCTTTGTAAATCTAATCCTCATGTTGTTCTTAAATAGTTGTTGTGACTTCTAACTGTCTTGTTCACCCTGTGAAAAAAGAAAATATATATATTTTGGTGAAACTTTGCATAAAGAATATTTGGGTTTTGCATCAAAATCATGCAAAAAATGTCTTGTCAATATGAATGTGTACTCATTCATTTCTTTTCGGCTTAGTCCCTTTATTAATCTGGGGTCGCCACAGCGGAATGAACCGCCAATTTGTCCAGCTTATGTTTACGCAGCGGATGCCCTTCCAGCTGCAATCCGTCACTGGGAAGCTTCCATACACACACATACACTATGACCAGTTTTAGCTTACCCAATTCACCTATAGCGCATGTCTTTGGACTTGTGGGGGAAACCGGAGCACCCGGAGGAAACCCACGCGAACACAGGAACATGCAAACTCCACACAGAGCCAACTGACCCAGCTGAGGCTCGAACCAGCGACCTTCTTGCTGTGAGGTGATCGTGCTACCCACTGCGCCACCGTGGCACCCTGAATGTGTACTGTGTAATGATATTTAGTTTGTATTACAATGATTACAGGTTAGGTTTAAAGTTCCAAAAGTTTTTTAAATGCCTGAACATAATGTTTGCGCAAGAAGCAGCCATATTTTTATGCCACAGAACTGACTGGATGCAACAAAACAAACCTTTGCATTGCATATAAGGATGCACAGATACAGATTCTGGTTTCGATACTTTTATTTTATTTTTTAAACTAAAAACATGGGCTGGAGATTTTTACTCATTTTATACTTACTCCTGAAGTAGTTTTGGCTCCACAAATGTTCATAAGAAAATGTGTATTTTTCTTTTTTTTCCTGTAAAAAACAAATAAGGAGTTCTCACATGCAGGCTCACAGCTCTAGGTCTCTTGTATATAAAACAATACAATATGGAAAATAGAAAATAAAATGCTTGGTCTTAATATGTAAGGTCCTTGTTGTAAGTTCTAACTTTAAAAGGAATTCTTGGTTCCCTTAGTATTATCGTTATGACAGTAATGAAAATTGTGGGCTCTTCCAGGATCTCAATTCAAGACCTCTTGAACACATATAGCAAGTTAGTAAACTAAATGTTGCGGCCATAATAGTGTTTGTTTTTTTCTTTATACAATTAAAGTACTAGTTGGGATCAAACATCTGAAGGAATTTTAGTTTCCTTGGTGTTACAGGTAAGTCAAAAAAGAAAGATCAACATCTTATTTTTGTAGTTGGGGGCTCGCCCGGGATCTCAACTCAAGGCCTCTTGAATACAAAACAATGTTGCAGTTAAAATAAAGTGTGTGGTTGTAATTTTTAAGATAGTGGTTGTCAGTACACTGTTGCAATCAGGTCAATCAGATACCATATCAAAGAAGCGTGATATATTAACTCTTTAATCAACTGTAATATAAAATTAAAATTCTGAACACATTTTACAATGCAATTGTGTATAGGAATATTAAAGTGATCAAAACAAGTATTGGAACACTTGAACACTACCTCGCTGAGGCATTTTCCACCCAAAGTGTTTTTCTCACGTCTTTGCTTCCATAATGTTGACAGACATGGCAATAACATTTCGATTCTATATGATGCTATTTTAAAATAATATATGTGGGAAAAGCCTAATAACAGAGTAGATGATATCTTCAACCGCATAATTCACTGCACAGTTAATAACATTCAGCATTAAAACAAATATAAAACTATAAAAAATGAAATAACATTGCTCCCAATATTCAAGTCTTTATACCACAAGGCTAGTTTTTCATACATTATCATGAAGATATAAATGTACACTTCCATGTAACAAATCTTTCATAAATTAAGGGCCCTTCCTGCTCCATTGAACAAGCATGGCAGTTTCTGGCATTTATTTGTTTTACACTTCCCATCATAAGACATTTTAAGACAGCATATTCATGGGCATTTTCTTGTTTATTTTAAAGTCATCCATTTTCTCTCATTGAATCTGTAAATTCCTCTGAACAATCATATATAATAAATAAAATAAAATTGCTCTGCTTCAGAAACCTGCCAACTTCTTGACAGAAAAAGAGGGAACTCCTGAGAGAAATGGAGGCACAAGAGGCACAAGAACAGCTGATGCCAAAGATTTATGAACTGTTGTCATAAAATTAACCAAATGGCTAAATAACGTCTCAGGTTACTTACCAGTTCCCTGAGAGCCAATGAGATGCTGCATTGGTAGTTGCTATGGGAACACCTTGTGTGATTGCGTCATAAAGCATGCGTCAAATCAGTCCAATAGTGTGGCTGAACATCACAATGTAACAAAGTGGAAGCAAAGTATGTTGACCCGGACGCTATAAAAGATGCCAGAACCAAAGAATGTCAGCTTCTGGTTGGCCTGAAGCAAGTCAATCACAGGCAGGCAGGAAGTATGGCAGGGCATCTCATTCACTCTCAGGGAACCACGTTTACAAACGTAACCAGAGACGATCCCTTTCAAGGGAGCTTGTACTGCGTCAGAAATTGCTATTCTATAGGAAAGAGAATACCCATTCCACTGTACTGACCAATGTCTGATTAGTGTGAATTGGGGTCACAGTTAGGCATAAGCACCTGGAACCCAAGAGTCCAGGTCCAGTTGGTAAAATCATATGAATGTGTATGGGGTAGCCCAGGGTCGCAAACTTCTTGCAAGGACACACCTGACAGAAGAACTTTAGAAGCTGCCAAAGTCCTTGTAGAGTGTATTCTGAAAGCCAAAGTTGACGGTTAACAACAGGCCCCATAAGTAAAGTGACATAGAATCAACTATCTATTAGTTTAAGATTTTACATAACTGCTCTAGGGTACAGAAAGGCTTTTACCATGCCAGGTGCATAGTCAAGATAAGAGTCTTGGTTTTCAGGACTTGTAGGTCCCTCACTATCTCGAGAGAGTAGGAAGATGGTCTTAAGCGTAAGAAACTTTTCTTCAACTAACTGTAATTGCTCAAAAAGAGCTACTAAAAGACCTTTCAGGACTGTGGCTAGATCCCTGGTCAGAACTTTCAACAAGTTAGCAGGCCTTAGTGTTAAGGTGCCAGAAAAAAGCCACTTAATTAAGGGTTCTCCCTATGGACTAATTACTCAGTAAATAGAGTGAATGTAAATAACCCTGAAAATAAACTGTTTAACTGGGTTGAAGTGCTGATCACCATCACTAAGAAATGAAAAATGTTGATCATGTAGCATATAATTTCTTCATGGTGGGAGCTATAGAGAAGAGTATGGTCTGAACAACCTCAGTTGACAGACTAAAGTTTATGAGTTGGGCACCCTTAGAAGCTAACAGAATCTTCCTCCTGATGGGAATGTCACAAGGAGAGCTGTTGAGGAGATACAACATCTGAGAACCGTAATCTGGCAATCAAGAACAGAGCTACTAGCAGCTGACCTAGTCCCAGCAAACGGAACAGAGCAGTTGGGCGGAAAGGTATAGGTGCCACCTCACCTAAATGAGCTCCAAAACTTTTGGGTGATGTCCTAATTCCCAGAGCCTCTGTCTTGGCATGAAGTATGCTACCTAAGATGGTCCCCTGAGGGCACTGAAAGGAAGCGGCCACCATATGATGAGGTGTGGACTGTTTGCTCTTAGAAGAGTCAGAAGCCTGACACCACTGGAGCCAGAACTTCTTCACTGAGGGAAGAATCAGAGATTATTTCCTTGCTGCCTGTAGCTTCCTGACAAAACATGTCACTGCAACACCGAAGAGGCCAGGGTGTCCACAAGAACATTTTTATCTCGCAGAGATTTAATAATAGATTTCTCTTCTGGGCTACCACAGAATGGTCAATGGTTCTAGCCATCTCCTTGATAACCTGGAGAGCAGGATCTGTGGCCTAATACAGTTCTTTTATCACATCTGGGTCAGCCCCCTATACATTGTGATGTAGTACTTGTGCAACTGTTATAGAGAAACAAACACAAAATAAAAAAAATTCACAAAGAGCACTTGCTGTAGGTACAGAAGCTTTTGTTTTGTTCAGGATTGCTTTATAACTTCCTGCTCATGATCTCACACTGCTGAGTCACGCTACAGTATGTTGTGATGTCCTGCCACACCATCTTGGCTTCATAACGCAATCATTTAAAGGCATTAATATAGTGTTGCAACTTACTACGCAGTGTGAATTCCCATAAAAGGAATGTAAAGCCATAAACAAACAGTGCAACATCATCAGCAATTGGGATTGTAAATGTATAACACCCTGTTAAACTGACAAAATAAAATACTGTTCTTGGTTATTGAAACAGTTTGAAAAGATGATTAAAGAGTTTTTAGGCATTAAAAAACAAATACAATTCAGTAAAAAAAAAAAACCATAACACTTTATTAAACAAACAAAGCATGTTTTGACTGATTACGATCTAACCTAAAAAAAAAAAAACCTTTCCCTGTCGAAACCCTTTCTGAAAGGATATATAGTCTTTAGCACATTATTTGACTGGAGGGATGCTACACAAGTGACCCGGCATGGTTTTGGGTGGGTACCATGACTGGCACTGCTCCCATGCGGGACAGAGTGGCATTGTTTATAGGCATGTTGAGGGGGCGCGGGGCCTGTGGCTGTGGCCCCTCAGTCCTTATTGAGGAGGAGCTGTTGGGGTTGATTCCTGCAGGACTGTGATGGCGATGGTGGTGGTGATGGTGGCGGTGTGTGTGATTTGGTGTGCTGCTGGCATTATATCCAGGCAAGCCGTGCAGTGGGTTGGGCTCCCCGGGGCGGAGGCGGTAGGTGGTTGTACTGCCAGAGGTGGTGAGAATGGAGGCTGTATCCGAAGCACCAGGGGGGTATGGGTAATGGTTATTTTGCAGAGGATGGTTAGGGTCCCGTACAGGAGGGCTGGTGGCTATGGAGGACAGTGTGCCATTCTTTGAAATGATGTCTGAGCCTGTGCCACTTTTTGCCCAAGAGACACGTTTTGGGGCCTGGGCATCTTCCCTAAAGCAAAGGAAAGAGATACTGTAATGCACACTTTTAAACAAGCAATTTGCAAACATTCATTTGAAATTGGTATACCTAAAGATATGTTGGATATTCCGTTGGATAATATGACCTTAAATTACTTACAAGTACAGGTGGCGACTGAAATATGTATGTGTGCATTCAAGCTTTTCATTGATTTTCAACAACTATCCTTTTACAGCAGATTTATTTCACAAACAACAGTTTCAAACATAATTTTCGTTTACAATAATCAAAACTAATGATGAATGCATTAGTTACTAATTGTTTGCAAATGAAATTGCAATGTAAAATAAAAATACTCTTGAAAAATAGATGAGATATTCGCCTTTTTTTGCATTTAGTTAGGTTTCTGGCTTGTTCGGCATTTGACAGAATGACAGAAAATTCAGAGTATCGCCTATCATTTTGACAGATCACACTAGGGGTCGCCACATTTGTCATTTCGTTTTTTTGTAACATGCAAAAATATAATCATTTAGTTGAACATGTTCAGCCAGTAAACATCACCTAATACTCTCGATTTGCTGTTAGAACATGGATAAATTATTGGACAATTATCCAGTGTTCTAACAGCAAGTCAAGAGCATACACTGTAGAAAATGCTGGGCTCCACACAATCCATTTGTGTTGGGACAACATGAAGGAATTAAGTTAACTTATTAGTTTTTACAAATTTAAGTAGAATGAACATAAAACAATTAAGTTGTCCCAAAAAAACCTCAAGAATTGTGTTCATTCATTTTCTTTTCGGCTTAGTCCCTTTATTAATCAGGGGTCGCCACAGCGGAATGAACCACCAACTTATCCAGCATATGTTTTACGCAGCGGATGCCCTTCCAGCTGCAACCCATCACTGGGAAACATCCATACACACTCATTCACACACATACATACACTACGGACAATTTTAGCTTACCCAATTCACCTATACCACATGTTTTTGGACTTGTGGGGGAAACCAGAGCACCCGGAGGAAACCCACGCGAACACGGGGAGAACATGCAAACTCCACACAGAAACGCCAACTGACCCAGCCGAGGCTCGAACCAGCGACCTTCTTGCTGTGAGGCGAACGTGCTACCCACTGCGCCACCGTGACGCCCTAAGAATTGTGTTGTTTCAGCTTATTTTGAATAAATAGTTTAAACAAACAGCAAGCATAATTTTTTGAGTTTAGGTGATGTTTACTGGCTAAACACTTTCAACTAAATGATTGCATAAAAAGTCTCACCAAAATAACAACTGAAATTCAGAACATTGTCTGCATGCCTTTCCTACTGATATCCGATGCGGTTTGCTGATCTACAGTGGTGTAAAGTAACAAATTACAAATGCTCAAATTACTGTAATTGAGTAGTTTTTCTCACAAATTGTAATATACTAAGTAGTTTTAAAAATGTGTACTTTTACTTTCCTGTGAGTACATTTTTAGTGCAGTATCTGTACTTTTACTCCACTACTTTCCTTCAAACCGCAGTCACTTCTTTATTTTTTCTTGTCTATGGGGATTAGAAAAATCAGTCCTGTGATTCTTGTCCAATCAAATCACACATAGAAGGTAAATCACATCATAATGAACAACCTCAAGACATGGGCGATTTATAATTGCAGAAAACTTTGGAGGGCATTAAAAGTGTCCAAGAAGATGTCCAAAATCTTTACACGCATTGACCCAGAGACTGTTTAGATGCACGTCACTGATGAGAAGATGACAGATGTTAACTGTATGATGACCGAAATGGCCTTAAACACCCAGCAGGCACAAGACGTCAACATGACGTCAGATTAGCAATTTACCCCAACATCGTGGGGACGTTGCATTTTGTTTGGAAACAAAACGGGTTGACATCAGAACCCAATGTCAGGCCGATATCAATGTTCAACCTAAAATCAACCAAATATCAACGTCTAATGATGTAACAGCTTGACATGTGTGGACGTTACCACTATGACGTCTATCAGATGGATTTTGGTTGCCATACCTGATGAAGAAATGTATTTAAGATGTATTTAAGGTTTAAGATGTTGGCTCGATGTTGGATTTTGGTCACTTTCTAACACAACCTAAAATCAACCAAATATCAACGTCATTTGACGTCGTTATTGGACATCAAAATAATGTTGTCATTAGATACTGGCTAGACTTGAATTTTGGTCACCTGACGTCACGACCTAAATCTAACCTAATATAAACGTCTTATGACGTTGTGTGCCTGCTGGGCAATAACTAAATGCACTACAGAATGTTACGTTTACACACATCCACAAATTACATGTAAATGCATCAGCTTTGTACAGTGCAATACTCACTACTCTTGAGTACTTTTGAAAGTTCTACTCATACTTTCAGTAATATTTACAACAGATATTTTTACGCTACTTGCACTACATTTTTAGGCAAGTAATGGTACTTTTACTTGAGTATGATTTTTCAGTACTCTTTCCACCACTGATCATTTAGGATTTGAGCCATTGTAAACT
Source organism: Danio jaintianensis (assembly GCA_903798115.1). Lineage (NCBI taxonomy): Eukaryota > Metazoa > Chordata > Actinopteri > Cypriniformes > Danionidae > Danio > Danio jaintianensis. The sequence goes on along the minus strand of CAIGQV010019070.1, from coordinate 20,673,121 downwards.
TTTAAAGACCTTCATGAATGAGTGATGAACGGTTGCATACCGGGCTGTAATTGCGCGGACATTTATACACCCCTTAACATTGGATGATTGGATGATCAACCTGTCAATCATATTGACAGCATCGTGGGCGGTCCTTTACCATTCAAATCGCCTAAAATTCCCAGAACTTCAGACCACAGTCTGAGGTCTGGCTATGCAAGACTACATCTGAATTGATGTAGAGAATGATGAAATAAGTGGGAAGCTTAATAAAGCTTAGACACAACACACATTTTTAACACATGTTAATACCTGGTGTAAATGGTACCACTGGACTATACCACTGAACATGTTAATACCAGGTGGAAACAGCGCTTATGATGAAGTATAAGGTAGGTGCTCACTTGATATCATTAGCCATCTCCTCCTCAGTGTCCCGGTTTCTCCTCAGGATAAAAATCAGGAATAAGACCAGAGCCATCAGACCCACTACAGATCCCACCGTGGCCCCGGCAATGACCCATGCATTATTAGCTGCGGTCACATTATGGGACAAATAAGACAAATTTAGTGAATGTGGAAATCGGCAACATAAATTCAGCCTTTGTGAGAGTTACTTACGTGTGGAGACCTCTAGATTGATATGGCAGCTGTCTGTTCCAGCTGTGTTACTGGCACGGCAAACATACTTGCCGGACATGCTTTTGGTGAGGTTGCTAAGCCGAAGGGTGCCTTGCCTCTCATCTGAAAAAACAGAATCCAACATTTCTAAAGTCTTCAGTTAACACCAAATAAGTCTTTCCAGTAAATTCCACCATTCTAAAACTATGTTTTGAGTGATACTGAAGTGCAGGGTGCTTTGATTCTACGTCTGTGGGTGTTTGTTCTATTCTAAGGACTTTTAGAAACAACACATTTCACACAATTACTACGTTTATTAATGTTGTGTGCAATAAACACATCATAATACACGTGTTATATGTATTAAGTGTTCAAATGTTTGAGCATTTACACTGGTTCTCTTGCTAAAATTAAAGTAAAAGCAGTAATATTGGGAAATCATCCTTTAAAATTTTATTTAATTCCTGTGATTCAAAGCTGAAATTTTGGAATTATTACTCCATTTTTCAGTCACATGATCTTTCAAAAATCATAATAATATACTCATTTGCCACTCTAGGAAAGTATTATTAGCAATGTTCAGTGGTGTAAAGTAACTGATTACAAATACTCAAATTACTGTAATTGGGTAGTTTTTTGTTACTAAGTAGTTTAAAAAATGTGTAATTTTACTTGACTACAATTTTTAGTGCTGTACAGTATCTGTACTTTTATTTCACTATGTTCCTTCAACCTGCAGTCACTACTTTGTTTATTTTTTTCTTGTCTACGGTGGTTAAATCGTGCATAGAAAAATCACATCAGACAGACCTCGAGACGTAGACGCTTTATAAATGTCCAAGAAGACGCAAAATTGTTACATGCAATGAGTGAGAGACTGTTTAGACTGCATGTCACTGATGAGAAGATGAGTGATGCCTACTGTATGATGACTGAAATCGTGGAATAATAACTAAATACAGAATGTTACATTTTCAAATACATGCACAAATTGCATGTTTTCTATCAGTGTTGCACAAGCTCAGCTTGCGACACCAACTGCTCGACACTCGGAACTTGTACGTCAGGGTTCTATGCACATGCATAACCCTTAACATATCTTCACAGCTAGATTTTTGTCCCTTAGTTTACACTGACTTCACTACACAAGTGAACACACCAATATGCTTTTTGTCTGCTTATTGTAGGTGCATATTTAATGTACTGTGTTCATATTAAATTAATCTCACATTTTAAATGTATAGTCTATGAATGGCAAATAATTTCACTTATACTTTGAAACACCCTTAAAAAAAATGCAACTTTTTTAAAGCTCAATTTTCAATTTGGTGGAATAAGGTGGAATCATTTTCATAGCAAAATAGTACTCAAGTACTTTTAGAAGAGCAACATTTTACTCTGAGTATTATTTAAAGCACATATATTTACTTTACTTGCACTACTTTTTTTAGCAAGTAATGGTACTTTTACTTGAGTATGATTTTCCACCATTGGCAATTTTGAAGAGGTGTGATTTTATAAGGTGAAACACTACTATATAGTATTGTTTCTATATATAGTACTATGTATTTGTGGGAAATAGTTCAATAATAAGAAACAATGACTTAAAATAAAAGTATTGTAAGTAAAAATGAATTCATAATTCAAATAATAATAACAGCAATTTCAAATACAGAAATTTCAAAAACAAAAACTTCTTTCATAAGAGTTCCCTAAGAAACACTTCTTTTCAAAGTAGGATGACAAAGATAAGAAATGACAGGACATTCCTTACTTAAAATTTGTCATGACTCTTAAGGAAGCTGACACACATACAGTTGAAGTCCAAATTATTAGCCCTCCTCCCGTAATTTTTTTTCTTTTTTAAATATTTCCCAAATGATGTTTAACAGAGCAAGGAATTTTTCACAGTATTTCCTATAATATTTTGTCTTCCAGAGAAAGTCTTATTTGTTTTATTTCGGCTAGAATAAAAGCAGTTTGTTTTTTTTTAAACCATTTTAAGGTCAATATTATGAGCCCCCTTAAGCAATATTTTTTTCCGATTGTCTACAAAATAAACCATCATTATACAATGACTTGCCTAATTACCCTAACTTAATTAACCTAGTCAAGCCTGAATATTAGTATCTTGGAAAATATCTAGTAAAATATTAGGGACTGTCATCATGGCAAAGATCAAAGAAATCAGTTATTAGAAATGAGTTATTAAAACTATTATGATTAGAAATGTGTTGGAAAAAAATATCTTCTTTCCACTAAACAGAAATTCGGGAAACAGGGGGGCTAATAATTCTGACTTCAACTGTATATATAATTAATATGTTATCAAAAACGCAGCCTACTTTCCCAGTATGAGAGTGGCAAGACAGATGAAAAGTTAAAACCGTAAACACTGAGAACAAAAACTGTATTTTTGTGATTATGATGGTGCTGGCAGAGATTGCAGTGGACCATCTGCTGCTGAAGCTTCTGTCTGCACTGATTGGCCTGCAGTGATGAGCAGCCAAACTCAAATTCCTCAGTGACCCCAAGCTGAGGCCAGAAGCACAGGGACCACAAACTGAGCTCTGCAGATTTTACTGCCATTTTTACACTAATGAGGCGTCGCTTAAAACCATTGGCTTCATAAAATTAACTCTTCTTTTTAAAAAATGTAAGGATGGCTGTGCTTCTACACTGAATACAATGCAAGACTCTAACAATAGTACAGTGCCACATGATTCATAATTTCAACAATGTGAGGGAACAACAACAAAAAAAAAAAAAAGATGAAAGAGGCAGGATGATGTTTGATATGCTTTTAGACTGATATGCTTGGGATATTGAATGACTCTAATCTCGCTAACACACATTGATACAAATGGCTGATTGCTAAAAAAAAATGCTTATATATTTTGTTGTTTTTGTTGACAGACATTGCATGCAGATGGTAAACCTCATTCTTTAGAGGTTAGGGGTGCGGTGGGATGTATGAATGCTACGTGTTTTTTAAAAGAATGATGATCGACTATTGTTTGATTATGAAGATTATGAAATAATGCTTACCATTAAACTCCACCAGAACATATTTCTGTATATCTATATCTGACAATATTTTAACAACACCCCTCATTTTTCATTTGACAGCAGGTGCAGCCTTTTTTAAGCCCTTGATATTAAAAAAAATGCTGGGTTCCACATAATTCCTTCATGTTGTCCCAACACAAATCGATTAAGTTAACTTTTTTTTTTTAATAAATTTAAGTGGATTGAATATAAAACAATTAAGTTGTCCCAAAACCCAAGAATTGTGTTGATTCAGCTCATTTTAAGTAAGTAGTTTGAAAGAAGCAGCAAGAATAATTTGAGTCTATTGTTTTAATGAATTGTGCCACTGGTTTGGAGCGCAAAAACTTACCATTCAATGCACTTTCATATTCTTTACCTATAGCAGCTAATAAATCTAAAGTCTCACACATTCACAGAAAACTGTTTACTTTTGCATTGAAAAATAATGTGGATAACAAAATGTTATTAAAGGTAGACTCATGTTACGCCTGTAATATTTTACTTAACTCTTTATTAACAGCATTTTCTATCATTTGATAACAATTCCCTGACATTTATGGGATTTTACTCTTTCCACTGTTTATGGTATGAGGCACTAAATGTGCATCTTCAAAAAAATAGTACAGAATCTCAACATCCAAAAACCAGCATTAGAAGTAATTTAACATGACCAACAGGCATGCAACAGGATAGAAATGGATAGAAAGCCTAATGTTGCAATGATGAACCTATGAAGCTTAAATGATATTGATGAACTTGTTTGACTTCTTGTTCGACTGTTTTGCTAATCCTTCTGAATGTGATCTAAAAAACTGTGTTTTCTCAGCTTTTTTTTCCAAAAAAAAGGATAAATTTTTTTTTTTAATGAACAATACCCACGTTCAAATAATGATTATAATTAAATGCATAATGGTAGAATGTTTTTCTCTTTCTTTTGGCTGACTGCAGTTTCAGCAGTTTAAACAATAAAAAGTAGTGCTAAAGTCTGAGTTTTGAGTAAAACATAAAAAATACAAAGTGCACATTTAAAAAAACATGTTACACAACCATTTAAAAGTTTGTGCCTATTCCGCTGACCAAGGCAAAAACTGTAAAAACGAATCATTTGTGAAAGAGCATCACAATTAAAAATATGTTTTCTATTTTTAAATATAAATTATTCCTGTGATTCAAAGCTGAATTTTCAGCATCAAAAATGCATATAAAAATATTTTTTCAAGAAAATATTACTTATGCTACTTCAAAAGTTTCCGTTCAAGTCAAAGTGTTACTAGCAAATTCTTTGAACATATTGGTAAAACATATTACCCATTTTGAGGTGAAATTTGTCAAAATTGGCAACAGAAATCTTGGTCCCACTTTATAGTAAGTGGCCTTAACTACGAGATACATCAAAAAAAATTACAATGTACTTATTTGGTTCATATTGTAATACGCAACACTGATGACGTTTTAAGGGTGGGCTGAGGTGTAAGAGATGGGTCAGTTACAGTTTAACTATAAGTGTAAATACAAAAATGAATTACAGATTTAATTTTGAAAATATAAGTACAATGCAAAATGTGCATAACAAGTGCATTATACCAAATGATTAATTTAAAGTACATAGTAATTAAAGCCACTTTATATAAAGTGGGACCAATAAGTGGGACCACTTTAGTTTAAGTAACAATTCACTCTATTTCCTGCCTATTATTAAGATATTACCTGTTTATTAGCACTTATAAAGTATGATCTTATTTTGTATCCCTAATCCTACCCTAAACCCAATTACTACCATACTAACTATTAGTAAGCAGCTAATCAGTTTATTGAGCTAAATGTATTAATGTTTTTTTAATAGCGTTAATTGTACCTTTAAATGAATTGTGACCATATAATCTTTTGAATGTTTGTGCAACTAGCATTATCATCTTTTACTGAAGCAAACTGAACGACACCACACATTTAAAGTGGCTCTACAAAGAGTCCATCTACAGTATTTCTGTCTCTATGCTAGAATCTATTCCCTTACCCAGGTATCCCAGCACAAGCAGAGGCTGAGGGCAGGACCTCCACTCTGTGAATGAATGCGAGTGACAGAGAGGAAGACAGATGACCAGGAGAAGCGCACACATTTGTCTTTCCTGTCAGGAGACCCACGTGTCTGGGATCAAGGAGGAAATTTGCTGCATGGTTGATAAGTATAAGCCAGCTTTCGTGAACAGCTGGCACCGCCGTGCATTTCCACTAAAGATTTGTGCTGATCGGAACGAACATGTCAACAGAACTCGTCATGATATATTTTGGGGAAAACACTTTGCATGTTTTCTATTCTGGTAATATATTTTGCGTGTCAAGTATGAGAACGTGCCAGTATGAGAAGTTTTAGGTACTCAGTCAAGGTCAAACTTGAGGCTGATGAAAAATGTTACAATACGATGAAATCTATTATACACTGAAAAAAAAAATTTCGGTAAAAATTAAGGTAAGTGGTTGCAAACAATTTATATGGGCTGAATTTACACAAACAAATTAGATGAAGTAGTGTTCAACTTACTTTGTTTAAATTCAGCCCATATAAATTGTTGGCAACCACTTACCTTAAAAAATGTGTAAATCCAATGAATCAATGTTTTCAGTGTAGTGTAGGCTGTTGAATGATTGATTCTGATTGGCTGATGAACATTCTGATGAAGCTGTGTAATTATTTTGCAGATCAACACACGGCTAATGTAGTTCCAGGCTGATTCTGAGCATGGCTGCTCAATACGCCAAATGATTTTGATTATTTCAAATGATTTTTCCAAATATGGGATCAAAACAAAGGTCAGAATGGGTTAGAACTAGGAAATGTTTGCAGATAAAAATGACTCCAGTCTATCAAATTGTTAAAAAATAATGCACACCAAAACAGTAGCACCACTTTCACTACATGTACATTATTTTGTGCATTGTATGTGCCTTGTTCTTAACACAGTATACACTATTGATAAAAGATTGTAGTCAGTACAGTTAAAAAAATAAGATTTTATGCTGACAGAGGTTGCATTTTTTTAATCAAAAATACAGCAAGACTATTAATTTTATTTAAAAATAACTGTATTTTACTCACTCACTTTCATCTGGCTTATTCCCTGTTTTATCTTTGGGCTGTGGGGAAAGGAAAACCCACACAGGCACGGGGAGAACATGCAAACTACACACAGAAATGTCAAACCAGCGACCTTCTTGCTATGAGGCAACCATGCTAACCACAGCTTAACTATATTTTAATGCAGTTAAAATACATTAAATGCTGGTTTAATTGGTTTAATGTGACTAATGCCGGTTAGATTAGTGTCAAAGCTGGATTTTCAGAATCATTACTCCAGTTTTTTAACTGCCACATGATCCTTTAGGAGTAATTTTATTATGCTGACTTGCTGCTCAAGGAATGTTTATTATTATCAAATTATGATCATATTCTATTTCTTTTTGTAAAAGTAGTTTAAATGTTTTTTAGATTAAATACTTTACATATTATACAAATAGGGCTGCACGGTGGCGCAGTGGGTAGCACGTTCGCCTCACAGCAAGAAGGTCGCTGGTTCGAGCCTCGGCTGGGTCAGTTGGCGTTTCTGTGTGGAGTTTGCATGTTCTCCCCATGTTCGCGTGGGTTTCCTCAGGGTGCTCCGGTTTCCCCCACAAGACCAAAGATGTGGTATAGGTGAATTGGGTAGGCTAAATTGTACGTAGTATATGTGTGTGTGAATGAGTGTGTATGGATGTTTCCCAGTGATGGGTTGCAGCTGGAAGGGCATCCGCTGTGTAAAACATATGCTGGATAAGTTGGCGGTTCATTCCGCTGTGGCGACCCCAGATTAATAAAGGGACTAAGCCGAAAAGAAAATGAATGAATTATACAAATATTTATTATATAGAAAAACAAATTTAAATCAAAGTGACAGTAAATACATTTATAACTTTACAATCGATTTCTAATTTAAATAAATTCTGTTCTTTTAGACATTATATTCATCAGATTTCCAGGGGGAAACACATGGTTATGTACAGCTGTGTTCTGTGTACAGTATTTTTCTAAAACAGCAAATTTGCATATTAAAAGGATTTCTGCAGGATCACATGACACTCGATATTGCATTAAAGATAATGAAATTTGACCTTTGTATCACAGGAATGTTACACTTTAAATTTTAAAACTTATTTTATATTTGATATTATAATTCTTTATAATGTAACCTTGGTGTGTCAGGGTTCTGCCACTCCAGTCTTGTAAATTCTTGTTTTGGTGGCAGAGTCCAGACACTAGTCCCGTCATGTCTTGTATGTTGTGCTCGGCTCGAGTTTTCTGTGTTTGTGTCTTTTGTCTTGTGTGAGCACGCGGTTAATGAGTTCTCTCATTGGCTGTGTGTTCTAATCTCGTTATGTGAGCACATGGCTTGTGTTGTTTCTATGTGTCATGTGCTCTCGTCTATTGTGTAGTCCCACCCTCCTTGTTAACCCATTATTAGTTTATCCTGTTCACCTGTCTGTTTGTTAATTATATCAGCTTATATTCTCCTCATGTATGCTGTCCTGTGCCAGTTCGTCACATCACATCACGTCTCATCTTGTCGTGTCCAGCCCTGGCGTTTCCTGCCTTGTCCTGATCCCTGCCAGCCTGCCCAGTCTAGTTTGTTTTGATTGTTTATTTGTTTTGTTAATGTTTTCCCCCTCGGGGTAGTTTGTTTTTGCATTTTTGTTTTATTTTATTTAAATTAAAAATACCCATTGTACTGCAATTGAGTCCTCGCTCCTTTCCCCACCCACCGACCTTGACATGGTGAGTATAAGAAACTTCTTTCTAAAACATTTTAATACATTTTTTGTAACATTTTAGTTTAGAAATATATATTCAAAAAGGCGGCAACACCAAAGCTCCAAAAAATGCCAATTTATTAAATTAAAAAGGCTGATACAAGGTTTTTAATTTAATAAATCTGCATTTTTGGAGCTTTGGTGTTGCCGCCTTTTTGAATATATATTTTTGCACTTTTTGCTGTTTGGCTGAGCACCCATTTAAAGTGATGTGCGTGCATTTGTGCATTTTTTTTTTACATTTTAGTTTAGGTCACAATTCACAGTATTAACAAACCATTAACTAACAGTACTAGCGTAATAAAGTACTAATTCGCTGTTTATTAATAGTTAGTAAGGTAGAAGTTGGGATTAGGTTTTGGGTAAGATTAGGAATGCAGGATGCATAAGATCATACTTTATAATTTCTAATGAACAGTTAATATCTTAACAATAGGCAGGTAATAAGCCAGTAGTTAATAGCATGAATTGTGACTAAAACTAAAGTGTTTCCCATTTTTTGAACGGTAGTATACAATCTTAGCTTATCAGATTTGAAAGCAACAAACTATATCAAACCATACAGCAAATTTAACAGAACTGTCGTACTGTACCTTTTAGTAAAATGATCATGAGATTTAAAATGAATAGATACAGAAAGAAAAGCAAACACAGACAGATGCAGGCCACTCACTTTGCATTGGAGAGAAGAAGACCTCAGATATAGGAGCTGCTTTGGTCCATTTGTACTGAGGAACAGGTTTGCCATAGCCCGATTTACAGCTCAGCGTTACGTTTCCACTCAGGACAGGATTTCCAGTCATAGAGCAGATGGGTGTAGATGGAGGAACTGAAAAAAGAGAAAAATGAGACTAATTAATTTCTTATGATAACTTACATTTTCAAATTACTCTTAAAGTTTCAAAATGCATGTTGTTTGACTGTTTATTTAATTATTGTCAGTTAGTTGTAATTTATTTTATTTTTTCTTAATTAATACTGTATGTTGATGATCACTTTTTTCATTGGTAAGAGGTTTAAGTGAGCATATAATGTGAATTATGTAACATATTAATGATTTCTATATGAAGATTAATGCTGTTTTGATGATTCACATTAATAGATTTCATAAATGTAGGTGTTTATATTATATATATGATATTCATGTAAAATATTTAATGTAAGCATTATATTAATTATTGTCAGTGATTTTGTCATTTACTTTATTTCATTTTATTTTTCCTCAATTATTACTGTATGTTAATTAGTACTTTTTTCATTGGTAAAAGAAAGTTTATGTGAACACAATGAATTATAAATATTATAATATTATATTATATACTATAATTAATATAACATAATAATTATAATAATATAATAATGAATATAAAATACTATAAAATATTTTATTAATGAAATCTATATGAATTTTAATGCTGTTTTGATGTTTCACATTAATAGATTTCATAAATGTAGGTGTTTATGTGCATAATATTCATATAAAATATTTATTATAAAATAATATTAATAATATAATTCATGAATGAGACAGTGCTGAATACCGTTTCCTTTTAAAAACATTAGCTTTGACCATTTTATAAAATAATAAAGGCTCTTCAGGCTCACAAAATAGGAGATTTAGTATGTTGTCTGAGTGTCAGTATTAGCACCTTTGACATTGAGCCGAAGCTCTCCGGTGAGGCCTGCAGCTCCAGGGATGATGACGTTACAGAGGTAACGGCCCGAGTCTGACTCCTGTGTGTTGTTGATGAAGATGGACAAATTGGCGGAGGGCATGGACATGGTAAAACCCACCCGCTTACGAAAGTCAGGGCTACCAATCCCGATCTGTCCCGATGAGTAGGAAATGACCTACAAAAACACACAGACACATCTTAACAAACATTTGCAAACTTGTTGTCTGAAGCAATCAGGTGCATTTGTAAGTTGCAGTTCACTCACACACATTTCCTGTTTTACTTATGTAAATAAATGCTCCACTACAATTTCACACTCCACTACACTCCAACAAACACCTTGAGTTTCCGTCTTTCGGATGAGACTTTAAACCGAGGTCCTGACTCTCTGTGGTCATTAAAAATCCCATGGCACTTCTCGTAAAGAGCAGGGGTGTAACCCCGGTGTCCTGGCCAAATTTCCTCCATCGGCCCTTAACCATCATGGCCTCCCAATCATCCCCATCCACCGAATTGGCTCTATCACTGTCTCCCCACTCCATTTATAGCTGGTGTGTGGTGAGCGCACTGGCGCCATTGTCTTGTGGCTGCCGTCGCATCATTCAAGTGGATGCTGCACACTGGTGGTGGTGTGGAGAGACTCCCCTCGTGATTGTGAAGTGCTTTGGGTGTATGGCCATACACAGTAAATGCGCTATATAAATACACACATTACATTACATTTGTTGGATCAGTTTGTTTTCCATTAGTTGCTTTAGTCACTGGTCGGCATTTATATTCAATACTTCAGCATGAATAAGTCAGGTTGAAATGACGGTGATGTGCTCTGTCTTCTGGTTGTAGCCTACTGTACAGTCGTGGCCAAAAGTTTTGAGAATGACACAAATATTAGTTTTCACAAAGTTTGCTGCTAAACTGCTTTTAGATCTTTGTTTCAGTTGTTATTGTGATGTACTGAAATATAACTACAAGCACTTCATACGTTTCAAAGGATTTTATCCACAATTACATGACATTTATGCAAAGAGTCAGTATTTGACACAGAACTGATGGTAGCGCTCACCTTTTCTTCTCCGCACAAGCCTTTTTCCAGATGCCCCAAACAATCGGAAAGGGGCTTCATCGGAGAATATGACTTTGCCCCAGTCCTCAGCAGTCCATTCGCCATACTTTTTGCAGAAGATCAATCTGTCCCTGATGTTTTATTTTTGGAGAGAAGTGGCTTCTTTGCTGCCCTTCTTGACACCAGGCCATCTTTCAAAAGTCTTCGCCTCACTGTCCGAGCAGATGCGCTCACACCTGCTTGCTGCCATTCCTGAGCCAGCTCTGCGCTGGTGGCACTCCGATCCCACAGCTGAATCCTCTTTAGGAGACGATCCTGGCGCTTGCTGGACTTTCTTGGATGCCCTGAAGCCTTCTTAACAAGAATTGAACCTCTTTCCTTCAAGTCCTATGGTTGATTTGATGGATCCATGGTTGATTTAGGTGCAATCTTAGCCACAATATCCTTGCCTGTGAAGCCATTTTTATGCAACGCAATGATGGCTGCACGCATTTCTTTGCAGGTCACCATGGTTAACAATGGAAGAATAATGATTTCAAGCATCACCCTCCATTTAACATGTCAAGTCTGCCATTCTAACCCAATCAGCCTGACATAATGATCTCCAGCCTTGTGCTCATCTACATTCTCACCTGAGTTAGCAAGACGATTACTGAAATGATCTCAGCAGGTCCTTTAATGACAGCAGTGGAAAAATGCAGTGGAAAGTTTTTTTTCAGGATTAAGTTCATTTTCATGGCAAAGAAGGACTATGCAATTCATCTGATCACTCTTCATAACATTCTGGAGTGTATGCAAATTGATATTATAAAAACTTAAGCAGCAACTTTTCCAATTTCCAATATTTATGTCATTCTCAAAACTTTTGGCCACGACTGTATGTTGGTGCAGTGTGGATCGACACATATAATACACAGCAAAATTGGTTTTCCAGAAACTTCTTGAGGTAGATACAGTAGTCTTTTATGGACACAGTTATTTTAGTACACTAAAACTAAGACTAAATCTATTGGCCAACTGAAATAAAAGATACAATTCACAATAATAAAACTAACAACACTGACTACCTGAAATAAAACTAATAATTAGTTATAAAAAATAACATTAATATTATAAGCACTCATTCTGTGGTGGAAAATCTGATTGTGGTTGCTCAAAAAAGTACCTAGATGGAGCTTTTACAGCCATGATTATTTACAAAAATATCTTTTCCATTTAAACATAAAACATGTGTTCTATCTTTTCTTCATTTGCCAAAACATGTAAACTAGACATGTTTAACTACATATAATGATCATTAATATGAAGAAGTTGTCTTAATTCTTTATCATTTTGACTTTTATTTTAGCTTAAGTTGCATTTCTGTGGTTTTAGATTCAGTGTCTTTTCAAACAGTTTTTGTTTTTTTTATTACTAAGGAGTTTGAACAAAGAGATAAGCTGTTCAAACACTAAACTTTGCTTAGGTCGATACAGTACGCTTTTAATAAACTCTGCTAAACTAGAATAACTGAAACTAAATATATACAAACAATAAATAAATGGGTTCACAAAATAAAAACTAAACTAATACTAACAAAACCATGAATGAAATGAACTAAAACTAAACTGAAATGTATTGCAAATATAAAAATAGTATTGAAATAAAAACTATACTATAAAACTATAATAACCTTGATGGACACACATACACTTGCCAAACAGTGGCATGGGAAAAGTGTGCGCCAGGCATTGAAATCAGCACAGAGTTCACAGCAATCAGCCTTCTGTCTTTATATATTACGCATTTTGATTGTCATAAAGTGCTCTGTGAGACAGCGTTCAGCATGGATTTTGGCTTTTGATTGCTTCGTGGATCTGAACTTTCAGAACACCTCTCAAAATGCTTTCTATGGGTGCAAATACTAAAGAAAAAAAATGAGCATGATTGAACTGCTTCGTGACTGACAAAAGTTTTGATGTCAGTGTGTAAATGGGAATGACACAACATGAGTTTTTTTGTTTTTTTGTGTGCAAAAATGTCAGACAAAAAAAAATCTTAGTGTCCAATGATCTTAAATCTTAAAAATTGTCATGTTGTAAGATACTGAACAAACAACAGCATGATGACACAACAAAATAACCAGAGACATACAAAGAGTATTGCCTCTGCAGTTATAGGGGTAGCGTAGGCTACGTTCACACTGCGAGGCTTAGTGCTCAAATCTGATTTTTTTCTCACATCGGATTTTTTTGCATAACTGTTCACATTGTTGTTATAAATGTGGCCAATATCAGATTTCCAATGATGTGCAAAAGTACAACTACACACAGCACATAAATGTGTATAGTGTATCAAGTGAATAAAGCATGTGTCAGATTATGTTTAATATGATTAATGCTGTTTTCGAAGACAACCGCTGTGAACTGTAAATGGTGGTTTTGCTGGTTCTAATGTGCATTTTAGTGTTTGAAACCTCTGATAACCAAGCCTACTGTTAATTCATTTTTAATTTGTTATAAACAACATAGGCTGTATCCAGTCAAAACTCATCAAAGTGAAACTTTTGTCCTTAATGAAAAAAGTATATAAAAAAAAGAAGCATTAACCTGTAGCAAGACTTGTCACGCAGTTTTTCTTTCATATTTGGTTTTGTCAATGTACTATTTATTTAAGTGAAATATAGCTATTTTATGTAGGCCTATGTATTTTATTCTTTTTGTATATGCAATTTTATTATGGTGGTATTTTAAATCTAACTGAAAACTCCTTTTTTTGAGTTACAGGCTAATAGTTAATGTTTGGTTAACAAGCGCCAGTTGTCATTCAAACAAAACTACATTAAAAATAAACAACCTTCAATTTTTGCCACTGAGGAGTAAAGGATGTTTGCAGCATGAACCAGTACAGAATAATGACATCTGTACATCAAAAATTATGTAAAAGTCACATGAATTTCTACATAACCGTTCACACTGCGGTCGGATTGCAAAACATCAGATCTGTATATCTGATTTAATACCACATATGAAAGTGGCACAAATTGAAATTGAAAAGATCAGATTCAATGTGATTTGGGCTCTTCACACTGTCATGACAAAAACAGATCTGAGTCACATGTGGGCAAAATAATCAGATTTGGGCCACATTTGCCTGCAGTGTGAACGTAGCCTTAGATTTTTTATGTTTTTGAAATAAGTATTTCTGCTCACCGATGCTGTATTGATTTGATCAAAATACAGTAATATTTTGAAATAATTGTAAAATTAAAAGAACTCTACTGTATGTGAATATATTTCAAACTATCTCAAATATTTCTGTATTCAATGCTGAATTTTCAGCATCATTACTGCAGTCCTCAGTGATCTTTCAGAAACCATTCTAATATAGTGATTTGATGCTCAAAAAACAATGTCCTATTATTATTAATGTTGAAAGCTGTGCTTTATTACACAGTTGTGCTGTATAATTTTTATCTCTTTTTGTGGAAACCTTTTTTTCAGCATTCTTTGATATTAAGGGTAGCATTAGTTTAACTGTTTGCTGTTGATTTTTATATATATATATATATATATA
>CAIGQV010019070.1:20631110-20651873 GCA_903798115.1 Danio jaintianensis | reverse complement strand
GATAGATAGATAGATAGATAGATAGATAGATAGATAGATAGATAGATAGATAGATAGATAGATAGATTGATTTAGATTTACTGCTGTATAGGTGCTTTTTATAGGTATCTTCCCTCAACCTGAAGTCACTTTATATGTTTGTTTTTTTCTTGCCTATAATGATTGGCTAAGTAGAAAAATGAGTGCTGTGATTCTTGTCCAATCAAATCGCACATAGAAAAATGACATCAGCCTGACCGACCCAAGGCACAGACGCTTTATAAATGCAGCAAACATGTACAGTGTAGAAGCATTACAAGTGTTTAAGATGCAAAATTGGTACATGCATCGAGCAAGAGACCATTTAGACTGCTTGCCACTGATGGGATGAACGGTGCCTATAATGGCAAATTGTGAAATAATAATAAAATGCACTACAGAATGTTACGTTTTCAAATCATGCACAAATTGCATGTTTTCTATCAGCACTGCACAAGCTTGATTTTCGGCGCCAACTAGGCACATGGAGTACGTTTACATGGACACCAATTATCCGATTTTAATGTGATTAAGACAATACTCTGATTAAGAGTCTACCATGTAAACAGCGATTTTTTATTCATTTAATTCGATTAAGGTCATAATTGAACTGAACAGAAATAGAATTAAGACATGTGGAGTATGCAGATTTTAGTCGCATTATTGATGTGCAGTACAGACATGTAAACACCGCAATCAAACTATTACTGTTATGTAGGACTTTTCACCAAATTTTGCGACAGGATAGTCTGTACACACACGGCTGTTTGACACTATTCTCTGCATATCCTACCGAGTCAGTGAAGGACCACAGACACCTGCATCGCGAAATGCGGAGGTTTTTTCCCATAGTGCGTGCGGTATCTAATTCCATTAAAACAACACTCTTCCAGCAATTCAAACTCGCATCCAATATCTCGTTTGTCATGGGGGGCATGCATGAAATGTTCCTGAATGATAGTAAAAGTGCCAAACTGCAGTTAAAGCCACAAATTAAAAACAAACATTCGAAATTACATGAAACTCTGGAGGAAATGTGGATAACGTGGTGATGTCGTTAATGACGTTAATCGAACTATGTGCTATAACATGTAAAACGGGATCATGAAAGGAACATTCAAAAAGCAACTCATGTAAACACCTTAATCATATTATTGTCTTATTCAGATTAAAGCAAATAATTTGACTATTGATGTCCATGTAAACGTAGTCAATCATTTTTGGTGATGCAATATATATCGCCCATACATAAAAAAACAATTCTAGCAACATTTTAGCTGATTGCACAACATCTCTATTTCTATTGGAGGTGTCAGTGTCAGTATGGTAAAAAAAACAAAAAACACTATAGTATTTAGTATAAATTACTTTAATGTGGGTGTTTGACAACTGAAAATAGATCTGGTAGCAGATATCGCAGCCTCTGTTACCTTTTACCTTGCATGTTTTTATTAACATTTATTATTATTTATTTAGGATATGCGTTTTCACATTCTGATTCCAATGCCTAATTATTAATTTATTTAAATGATTATAATTAAATTAAATATTCTTAAGAATCAAATAGTATGTGTTCTTTGGAAGAGTGTACTTGCATTGTGATGCTATTATATTGTCATTCTGGCATTATATAATGAGTGGCATAAAATGGTCTTAAAATGACAATAATAGCATTTATCGCAATATATTTTTGTGCAATATATCGTACAACAAAAAATAGATATCGTGACAGGCCTAGCGCCAACTGCTGGACACTCGTAACTTGTTAGTCAGGGTTCAAAGTGCATAATAAGTGTTAACATATCGCCACAGCTAGATTTTTGCCTCTTAGATCACACAGATTTCAGAACGCATCAACCTGCATTCTGTTGGCTTATTATTGGTGCATGCATTGATGTAATGCATTCTCACATTAAATTAATCTCACATTTTAAGTTTATAGTCCATGAATGGCAAATAATTTAACTTAAACTTAGAAACACCATTAAAAGAAAACGGCACTGATGTAAGCTACGTTTTAATTTTTATGGTGTTTAATTTTATGATGGAATCATTTTTACAGCGTAATATTCACTACTCTTTGAGCACTTTTAGAAGGGTGACTTTTTATTTATACTTTGAGTAGTATTTAGAACAGATACTTTTACTCCAACTCTGCTACTTTTTCTGGCAAGTAATGTTACTTTTACTTGAGTATGATTTTAGCACTCTTTTCACCACTGAATACAACTAATAAGTAAACATTAAAAATCAAATGTAATCTTTCATAGCATATTTAGAACAAAATTCACTTCAGACCATCTGACTTGATCAAAACATTACCAGAAACAGTATTGTTCTTGTTTCTGTCAGCCAGATTTGTTTTGCACTTTGTCAACCCTTAATCTTTTTAGTGGTAAAAGCTCAATCTTCCCCTTTGTCCCGTCCTGGGACTTTGGAGTGAGTGTAAGTAGGACATGCGTCGCCTGGGCTCATGAAAGCATATCAATGTGTGGCGTCTCTCTGATGTGCTGCGCTCAGCAACTGTCTCTGTTTTCCCAGGTTTATCCCTTACATTTCTGAGCCATAGTAGTTTATTAAATCAAGAAAAATCTTCCTTAATCCCATCCCTGGCTCCATCTGTGCACCTCTAGACTGACACACGCAGCACCTGACATGCACACCTTCATTCGAGGATTGACACATGGATGCATTGTCGCATTAGAAAACATCTGATATTTAAGAGGTATTCATCATCATTGAATGTATGTTTTATCAGTCTGTTTGTGTTGATCTCTGGCATTAATAATGGCCTAACAAAGTGTGTATTTTAGACATTCAGAGGGTCAAGATTCAAATGAGTGAAGGGCATCTTTTCAGACATATTTTGTTACTCTCTAAATGTAAAAATAACGAAATAATAAGGTTCAGTCCACACTGTTGCAGTATAAGAAGTCCACCTAGTGAGGGCAGCACAATACTGCAGGAAGCAACAAAAAGATGATGATAGATGAGGTTAGATTAACAGATTTAGCAGGTCATATATCAATGCCAGTGAGTCTGGTGTGCATGCAAGGAAGTCAGAAATCCAGATGAGACCAACGTCTATGAAGGAAATTTCTGTGAAATGAACTTGAAAACTGTCACAAAGAACAAAAATGGTAAGAGAAACAAGTTTAGGATGATTTGAGCTTTGTGACATGGTGGATTACCTGCAGGATGGGTTTCACTGTGGTCATAAAGAAACAGACATGGTCAGCATTTAAACACTCAGAGTTACTCAGTGTTTAAATGCTGCTCAGTTTGCCCAAAGTGGACAAGAAAATCTCTTTCACGCTATTACAACACCACCAGCCTGAACTGTTTATACAATGAATCCATGCTTCATGTTGTTTACACCAAATTCTGACTCCACCATTTGAAAGTCACAGCAGAAATCAAGACTCATCAGACCTTTTAGAATCAGGCCTTTTAGAATCTTTTATTGTTCCGTTTTTTTTTATTTTGTGTGAATTGTAGCCTCAGCCTTTCAACTGATAGAAGTGTAATTGGTGTGCTCTTCTTCTTCTGCATCTGCTTCAAGATTTTATGTGTTTAGAAATGCTCTTCTGCAGACCTTTGCTTTAACAAGTTGTTAATTCAGTTAATGTTGCCTGTGTGAAAATCTTTGTAGGTCGTCTGTCTCTGAATTACTCAAACCAGTTTGTCTGGTACCAAAGTCAGTTAAATCCCCATTTTTCCCATCCTGATGATCACTTTGCTTCAGCAGATCACCTTGCCTATCTCATGCCTAAATGCATTGAGTTTATTGCCATGTGACTGGCTGATTAAATATTTGCTATATTGTGCAATTGAAGAGGTCTACACAAATAAAGTGAACTACTATAACTTAAGTTTTAACTTAAGTTTTAACTTAAGCATCACTGTGACCAGATCAGTATTTTTACCAGACAACTGAATCCGTCTGTTTCATGAGCATGCTTATTTTCCTGAAGTAGTTCATCCAATTCAAGTACTGATTGGACTGATCTGATTCAGTTCAGCGATCCAGATGAAACAGATCTCAGCTTTTCAGCTCAGCGGAGAGGAATAACAGCTGAATGTACAGTATAAGCTATCCTATTGCTTTAGTACATGTGGAATACAGTGCAAGTGGGATGACCAGATGTGCTTAATACTTTACAAACTGATAATTCATGAAACACAAAAAAGCAATAAAGATTCTTTGAAATTCAAATTTTAGGTTTCACTGGAAAAAAAATCTGGAATGAAAAAAGTATGGGTTTGTGCCTGCCACATAATTAAAATATATATATATAAAAAAAGGTTCGAATCAAAAAAGCTTAGTGGGCAGCGCTCCAACATACAGCATAATTGTGTTTCTGTCAACCTGAGTTTGAGCCCCAGATCGGGACCTAATCTTGTCCCCATTTTCTCTGCTGCATTTCTTCCATCCATATCTACTGTCCTATTAAAACAAACACAAAATCTTCAAAATAAGAATAATAACACTGAGTAATTGTGAATTTTGAGGATTTTTTTAATGAAAAAGTTACAAATTGCTGTCATTGTCTATTTTTTGGTCTAATATAAAGAAAAACAAACATCAGTCTGTATATCCCAGGTGCTAAAGGACAGACAAGCAGCCTTTATCAAATATCTTTCCTGAAAAGAAATAAAAAAAACCTTGACCTGAACGTTGAAAGGAGCTTACTATCATTAAACAGAGACCTATTGTCTTCTAATATAATCTCCTTTTTTCGCTTGTCTCCGGCTCACAAGGGTTGTGTGATAAAGCTTTAGCATGAGCGATCTGAGCTAGCCTTAAAATACCTGCTAATCTTGGGCAGCTGCACATCAGAAAGCACTTTACTGAGGTATGAGTGATGCGGCTCGGGTCTGATGAGTATAACTGACCCTTCCCTTCTTATTTCAGACTCTATTGTTAGAGGAATGCTGGGTTTAATTATCAGAGTGTTTACATTGTGTGCCAAAAGCGAGGTCAGTGGTATATGGTGACATGAAGAGAAGTTTGCAAAGGCTAATATGAGCAAACATAAATGCAATTTCTTCTAAAAGAGGAGTTTATGGGTTAAGCAAAGTTTTTTTTGACAGATGGCAATTGAATAATAAACATTTGGCGAAAGTTCTTTTAAATAGGATTACATCAGTTTAATCTCTAGTGCTATTTTAAGCAATTTTCAGTGTGTTGTCACATCAAAGGGTCTCTAAATCCCTTCAAGTTTAGATCAATTCTTCATGCATACATGGACACAGACAGGACCGTCATCAGGGGAGGACAATCATGAACACTGTCCTGAGCCTCACATGGTCTTTAGGTTGTACATACCATGTCAAAAGTGCACTGCAATAAAATCACGTTTTAAAGTTTTATATAGAATTATCTTTTTAATTATCTTTGGCACTGATCCAAATGTGTGTGCATTTTTTAATTATCAAAAATGTGGCTTTTGTTGTGGAAAATATGGTATAACACATGTTAGAATTTGACTAAAAATACAGATACAAAAAAAATGAAATTGTTAAATGTTATTACAATGTAAAACAACTATTTAGCATATTAATAGGCCTATATTTTAAAACATAATTTGTGATGCAAAGCTGATCTTCAGTGTCATATCATCCTGAAGAAAACTTTATAATATGCCGGTCAAGAAAAAACCTTTCTATTATAAATGTTGAAAGCTGTTAAAAGATGGTAAAAGAAAGTAATATAAGAAAAGTGAGTGAAAACAGTTTAGAAAAATTTGAGTTAAGTTGTTAACTACAAAAATTAAGTTGCACTAACTAGAAAAATTAAGTTGCACTAACTAGAAAAAAAAGTTATAAAATTAGAAATATTAAGTTACTGTATCTAGAAAAGTAATTGTGCTAACTAGAAAAATTAAGTCATGAGAACCTGAATGTTAAGTTGCCGCAACTAGAAAAATCAAGTTGCACTAACTAAAACAAATTATGAGGACTATAAAAATTAAGTTGTGCCAACTATAAATATTAAGTTGTATATATATATATATATATATAATATATATAAATAGGTTATGAGAACTAGAAAAATTAAGTTGCAGTAATTAAACAATTAAGTTGCAGTAACTACAATAGAAAAATTAAGGGTAACACTTTACAATAAGGTTGCATTAGTTAACATTAGTTAATGCATTAGTTAACATGAATCAACAAAAACACATCTGTTACACATTATTTAATCTTTGTTAATGTTAACTAGACATATTAACATGTTAGATTATGCATCTATTTATTTTAACACTCCAGAAAATTCTGTGAAAAAGGCAGAAAATTGATTTAATGTTTATAATAAGGCATATTCCTCTGTTTAAAGAAGAAAAAACTATCAGAATGTACATGTGAATAATAACTGTCACTGTTGGTCTAAGTAAGTGCTACTACAGTGGAAATTTCTGGCTCAGTGCAGAATAAAACTTACTTTTGAGAAAACAGCCTTTAAAATATGTATTGTCATTGAAATGTACATACACAAATTGATAAACTTCTATAAAACAAATATCTAAAAGTGTATTTTGGATGTTTTCCTTCCATTAAAAAAAAAATGACATGAAAAAAAGTTTTTGTTGTTGCTGTTTGCCTGCAGTGTCTTGCCTTGAAAGTTTTAAAGCTTTTATTTTAATCAGAAATCTTTACTGTTACTTTTGATCATTTTTTTTTATCTTATGCATCCTTGCTGATAAAAAATATAAAGTTCTGACAGTTTTGAGAAACATTAATTTATAAAATCACACAGCTGTCATCTTACAACAGTCACAGTGCATTTTGGAATAGCCGTGTCCATTAAAAATGAACGTTGTGCAGCTGAACTAACCTAAAATGAGGGATATTAGAACCTGCCTCTTAGAAGCGCCTTCAGGTCAGAAGTGAGTCTATCATGACTTTAAAAGGCTGTCTAAGTAGTCAGCTCACATGTTTCGAGCAGAGCTTTTCTCCTCTCAGGGATACACAGCCTCTTCATCTCTCTTTGGCACACATATACGCCACTATAATAACTAATATTAATCTTAAAAATAATGCATCATACAACAGAGGCCATATATTGTGATATGACATTACGGGAGAAGCTAAAATAGAACGACTGCAGGGCTTGTGAAAAACTTATCAGCCATAAATACAGTCTTAAATCAATGTGACCATTTTTTTGCTCTCAGTCATCATGATCTGTCAGCTAGCCTTTCAAGGTAACCGAAACATCAGAAGCAATGCCTCAATATACCGACAGTTAATAGAGTCTACTAGTTCAATCAATAGCTGATCATAAGACACAAGCAGACACTGTGATGCAGACAGATTTATAGATTTTCAATAAATGTCATTATAAGCAGCCTTGCTTTGAATAATCTGAGCGATCATTAGAGTTGTTTACATGTCTGACTGCTCTGGAATTGGCGCACATGCTTTGTTTTGACTGGTGTGTAAGACGGGGAGAGTGTTATAAATCTAAAGAGCACTGCCTAGAGTGTGGAGAGCATCAGTCAGCATGAATGTGATGGCCATGAAGTGCTCTCTATCTCTGCCACTCAAGAAAATGACGCCGTTCCACAAAGCTTGTCTCTTCGTAGCCTCCAGCATATGGACACAATCTCCTCCTACAAATCTGTGCACCAAATATTAATTCATGCAACAGGCAGATGGATAAGGCTTGAATTATGTATAGAGTGAGAGTTCAAGGAGGAGAATTACTCCACGTGTCTAGAAGCATCAAAATCACACTCATCAGGTCCTAATGAAGGAAAAGTCACGAGAGAAGATGATTACAGAATTAGGGAAATGCAAACAAACTCTAAATCAGTGAGTACTGCTGTTTACTATGAGCGCACTTACTTTGAAGAATCCAACCCAGGCTTATTCTGAAAACGTACCCCTATATACATTTCTGGAGAGCACCAAATATGTCCCAGGAGGTACGTTTTTTTGCAGTTTTTGTTTTTGCGAATTTCTCTCCCGAGTGCCATTTGCGCCTGCTCTTCTTGCGTAAAAACCCCAGAGGCCGCTGTTGACTGACTGACTGAACAATTGACTGACCCACCCTCTTCTTTCCCTAAATCCAACCGATAGTGTTTTCAAAAGCACCGATTGACCCGATTTTCAGCTGTGTTCAATGATAATGCTGTGTTTTACTTTTCACAGCTACATGAGTACTGAGTTAATTTATAATCGAAAATATAAGATATAAGTGTAAAGCACCTATAAATTTAGAGAAGAGTGCTGATGTTGTCAACTGTCTAAAAATGCTCTGGTGGACACACAGCTCAAGAGTCTAGCAGCACGTCTGAACTACAACATCAAAATGACTCTCATCAGGTTCTGGTAAAGGAAATTCGGGAGAGAAGATCATTATGAACTCTGTGGAAGGGATGTGATTCACAGAGATAGGATTAGAACTGGAGTCACAGAGGAAATTTAATGGCCATAAAAGGCTATCAGGGGAGATGATGCTGCATGTTGCCTCGGGTCCAGAAGATACAGATGGAAAACAGTTCACTCAATCTTTCTGTAAAAGAGTGCAGAGACGATATTATCAAAGGTTGCTCTTGGTACACGGATGTACTCCCTGATTCTAAGTTTGTTAGCTTTTCATTTATCTTTTTGTTTAAATAAACCCAACTGTTAAACCAAATGTTTAAAGTGCAGGCACAGTACACAGTGGAGATCATATTCTGAGAATTTATAAATGCTTATAAACACAAATTATGACACAGGTTTCCTATTTGACTCAAATAAATTAAACTTGCCTTCATCACTAAAGTGAACTTTAGGACAGTTCTCTGTCCACATTCTCCTCAGCAAATGTTAGTCTAGCATTTTGGCAAAGGACCTCAAGTCGGGACTCGATTTCAGGCCCCCATGAGCACCATAGTGCTGTGAGCCAATGCACTAACCACAAGGCTATCAGCAAAAAAATATAAAACTCATGAAATATGTTTTAAGGTACAAAACCTGTCACTTGGTTGATACCTTTTCAAAAGTTACACTTTTGTACTTAGGTACTAATATATACACTTAAGGTACCAATATGGACCATTTAGGGCACCTATTATGGCCATTTTTACAAGATTTAATATAAGTCTTTGGTGTCCCCAGAATGTGTGTGTGAAGTTTCAGCTCAAAATATGATACAGATCATTTATTATACCCTGTTGAAAAACCCTGTTGTTTTGGAGGTCAGAGTAAAAATGAGCTGTTTCTGTGTATGTGCTTTTAAATGTAAATGAGCTGGATCTCTAGAAATATGGGGATATTTGAAATAGAGTGGTGTTTGGCAGCATTACCAGCATTAAGGCTGAACCAGGAAGTTTCAGAATATATATTTGCTAACTATAATTACTGGTGGAGTTTATTCAACCTCTGTGCAATGATAAAATGAGCCATACACAAATGACATTAATATATTTGCTATGCACTATAAGTAAACATCGCACACACACACACACACATACAAGCTCACACATATACACATTTACTATATTGCACTGATGTTATACAGGTGCTCATGTGGCAAATGTGACAGGATGCCCGCCAAACAACTTAGAGCTGACACCCTGGCACATTATACAGAAAAGCCATTTTCAAAGATTATATACAGGTTATTTCTTTTGGAGGTGTAGCTGGATCACAAACAGCTGGTTCTGTTAAATCCTTCTTAAGGTAAATTTTCAGCAAAACCTGCTCAGTACTGAGCCTCTTTTACTAAGCAGTCATGTGTGAAAGGAATTACACAATACATAAATGAGTCTCTGTGGAGTGAGGGTAGCATTCCCTTCATAAACAAAACAAAAAAATGCTAGCGTCTGTCAATAGTCATGGGCGGGGCCTGTACAAGTGTGACATCACACATTGCAGATTCTCAAATCAGCTCTTATGGAGACTGCTTATGATTTATGGGGATTATAAAAAGGATTGGGTGGATTTTTATCATTGTAGGCCAGTTATGTACACACACTGCCAACACACAATTATGTCCAAAAATCATCATGCAAATGCGAATTTTGCATAATAGGTGGCTTTAAAAACAATAATGTACCTTTGGAAAAGGTATGGCCCCACTGAAAGATTTTGCACTGTTATTTCTGAGAGTGCTCTTTTTTTAATGCTGTTAAGATTATTTCAAATAGGACTAAGTAATTGTAGGTTATTCTTTAATTTGATATCCAACATGGGTTTAGACCGAAAAAAAGAGAATCCTGGAGGATCATCCTTTTAACAATGGGAGAAAAAATGGGGATAAGAATTCTTATCAACAAATATGAATCCTAGTGATATAATATCTGCAAAAAACACTGCATGTTTTCCATGAGCTCACTGGGATCAGAATGTGTTCAGTAATAGAACTGGCTTTACTCTCCATCATCTAATGTACAGAGGTCTGTGGAGCTCTGATCCTGGATTATACAAGGGACAAAACCGAAATCTAAATAAACTTAGTGGGACCTCAGAGCAGACGCTCTCTCCAGCCATGGGCTCTGGGATAAATATTTAGATGTCAGCGAGGGGAACGGATGTCTTTTCATCTCATTGATGTATCATTTCCAGGGAGATCAGACAGCTGCTATGGCAACCTCAGAGCTGACATCATCTTTGAAAGTTTCTTTGGGAAGATTAATTAGACTGTTGTTCAATCCAACACGGACAAAAACTTGGTATGGAAACAGTTTTCATTCAAAGTACATTTCCAGTGGTGTAATTGCACTTTTTTTACACAAGAGAATGCTTGACACAATGCTTACAGAACAGAATTAAAAGGCTTGATCTGACCTAGAAGAAGAAGAGGAGCATTGGGAGCTGGGATGAGCACAAGAGGTCTATGTGAAATCCCACAGGACTGCCCCGTACAGCTGTGGGACAGCTGAGGCTCAGGTGTTTCATCCAGTTGCCAGGCAAGAGCTGAGGAGCTCAAAGCCAGCATGCAGAAACATGGAGAGTTTTGTCATGCGCTCCATTGGAGAGCTGGAAAGCCTTCAAAATGTGGTCTGAAAGCTCTCTTGCCATAGCAGACCATCGGCTTTCATTTAGTGCCATTACTAGAATAACCTTCTGGGATGCGAATTTGGATAACATGCCACAGTCCAATAAATATTACATAACATTTACACAAAATGTTTGAATTCATCATAATACAAATTAGCCCAAAATAGCACAGACAGCCAATTGCAATCATGTTAACAATCACTCAAGTTAACAATTACAGAAATAATAAGAACACATTAGTTCATAAGATTTGCATAGTTTTTTCTAAATGTTTCTAAATTTCTAAAAAGTTACAAAAGATGCATGTATTTAATTCAAACATACATAAAAAGTAGCAATATCCTAGAATGTTATTACAATGCAAAATTTATTATATTTTACAATGCATTAATAATATATTTACAGTCACTTTTGATTGACGGAATACATGTCTGCCGGAATGGATGAATGAATGAATGAATACATACATACATACATACATACTGACCCCAAATTTTAAATGGTGTACCTAATTATGTTGTTCTTATCTGAAGGCTATATTTTAATACTGTCCTCCAGTCTGTTTGGTACAGTATGTGTATGTGTTCTGGTCTGTGTTTAATATAAGCACGTCTCATATGAAGATTGACTCATGGTAGATAATGAGTCACTGTGAATCCATTTTGTCATTTGCGTCATTGATCGAAACCATTAGTCTGATCTGGTCATGTGGATCGTTTTAAGACTGTATTAACATTGCTGAAGTTTGAATCGCCTCATTTATGATTATGGCCAGTAACAGTTTTAGTGGGTGAATACATAACATGTTTTTTAACAGAAAAAAACACTTTTTATGCATTTAGGCCCTGCTCTGAAATAGGAGCTAATTTAGTTCCCTAAATGGTACTCATTCATTCATTTTTCTTCAGCTTAGTCCCTTATTTATCAGGGGTCGCAACAGCAGAATGAACCACCAACTATTACGGCATATGTTTTACACAGCAGATGCCCTTCTAGCCGGAATCCAGTACTGGGAAACACCCATACACTCTCTCATTCACACACACACAAACACTACGGCCAATTTTTGTTTACCCAATTCACTTATACCACATGTCTTTGGACTGTGGGGGAAACCGGAGCAACCGGAGGAAACCCACGTGAACATGGGGAGAACATGCAAACTCCACACACAAATGCCAACTGGCCCAGCCTGGACTCAAACCAGCAACCTTCTTGCTGTGAGGCAACAGTGCTAACCACTGAGCCACCGTGTCGCCCAAATGGAATTCATAAAACAAAAATCATTCCCAGTTTCTGCAGTGCAAACGCACCAAAAAAGTGTGTATTTTGTCCAATAGTTCTAGGAACCATGAAAAGTTCTTCCTTGCAAAATTGCCTATTGTCACCTAACATACCCTAAATCAAGTAAGAAATAGCAGGGTCAAATTTGACTGCGTTAGAAAATAGACGCAAATCATGTGAATGGGCTTTTACAGGAGCTGCGAAACACATTAATGCGAGGATCCTAAATCTTTTCTTTTGCTTCTGGAGACACACGCTGCCTTGTGAAGATAAACTATAGGAACGAGCTTGGAAGATAAATGAATCTTATTAAATGCTTGACATGTTTATGACTCTGCTGAAAGGACAGGTTAGGACGCCCGGAGGGAGCCATAATATTGTCACAGAGCTTTGGAGTTACACAAACAAAACAAAGTAAAACTAACACGCAATTTTAACAGACCATATTTACTAGATTGTGGACAATGGAGGGTAAAAAACATATGAAAAGTACGTATTTGTGTGGTCTTGGGAGGGTGGCCACACACAATTATCAGCATATACTATTTTCTTGTGTAGTTTATTCATGTAAATAATAAATACATTTTCAGTCACTAAGTCATTTTAAGTAAATAATTTTATTTAAAAAAAGATACATTGTTCAAAAATGTATATATTAAAATATATTTATTAAGTGTTTTATTTCAAATAAAACTACATAAAATTATTTTTAAAGTTATAAAATGATAATTTGTAATGTAATTGCGAGTATATTGTGTCTTTTACTGTATTTTAATTATATAAATAAAGCCTTGATGAACAAGAAGATTCTTTCAAAAATAAAATATATATATTAATATATATTATACATCAATAAAGATTCCAAACTTATACTGCCTTTAAATATAAATAGAAAATAAAAACATATATTCTGGAAACTGTGACTCTTTGATATCTAAAAAGTGCAAAAGAACAACATTTAACTAAAAATGCAAACCCTTTTTTGAATCCTAAGCAACTATTAGTCAAGGTTGATGCTGCTGTCTGCATTTGCTATGAAATTCATACCGAGAGTTGTCACAGATTTCTATATCCTGTCACATTATCCATAATACATGACTGCAAGACGTGCACAACATGCAAATATTTTAACAAAACAACCTTCACTCTTCACACTGAACTGTCGCACAGAGCTGTGTTTTAATCTGTCAGTGGATACAGGCACTGGCAAAGACTGAATCAGGACAGCAAACGTCTCCCTCTGCTAACTGTGACACAAACTGTTTAGTAACTTATGAGAAATTCAGCAACACATTGTACAGCCATCGCAGAAAATTCAGCCTGGAGCAAACCTGAGGTTAAAGAAAATGCTTTGCTCACGGGCACAACAGTGATCAGATTGCTCAAGTATGTCTGGACCTGGAATCAAAGCTATACTGCGTGTAGAAAATAACATGGATATTGCAGTTCATTACCAGAGCTTATGTATGGAATAAATGACAATGGGCTGTTGAATTATTAGAAAATAGATGTAGCTACGGCATGAAGCAAAGTGCTTTTTTTGTCCCTAAAAAGCTCTTGACTAATTTCTTACACATCTCATCTCAAGATTCCGCTGCTAATTCCAAAACATAATTTTAGAGGTACTTACGGAGTCTTGAGCCATTGATATGCCGACTAATGCAGCTATTAATGCAACCATTAATGAATCAAAGCATCAAACATCGACAGAGCAGACATCAAGGTCCCATAATACAATACAAAAGTGTAAGTAAATGGAAAACACCAATGAATCACAAGCTATACAGGCATCTAAAAGATCGTTTTTACATTGTAGGTTGATATATTAAAGTGTTAGTTCACCCAAAAATGAAAATTCTGTTATTAATTACTCATTTTTATGTCGTTCCAAACCCCATAGACACTTTGTTCATCTACAGAACACAAATTAAAATATTATAGGTGAAATCTGAGAGCTCCCTCATGCTCCATAGACAAGACTCGTTCAAAGTCCAGACAAATACTAAAAAACATCCTCAAAACTGACCATATGCCTTCAGTGGTACAATCGGAATATTATCAAGCTACGAGAATACGAGGTTCTGCTCATCAGTGTCAGTATATTGTGCACATTCACGAGCACTCTGCATTGACGTACAGTCCTGTGCAAAAGTCCTAAGCGTTGTACCAGATTTGTTGGCCTAAGACTTTTGCACAATATATAACCAATCAGTCTCTTTATTAAAAACAAACAGAAAATCTAGAAAATATGTACAAAAAACAACAACAGCACAACATTTCCTCTTCAAGTAAAAGTCTATGTTTAATGTGGCTTCCCTTGGCACCAAGCACAGCTTGAACTGTTTTGTTCTAATTGTCCTGACATTTTCTGAAATAATGTGCTGTGTAATATCTTCTTTTAGCACTTTCCAGAGTTCTTCTTCAGGTTTAGAGTGTCTTATCTTTCTTTTTCTGTCCATGTGATCACACACAGCCTCTATAATATTCAGGTCTGGACCCTGTGGAGGCCATTTCATGACTGACTGTGTTTGATCAGATGTTTTCTTTCTCCAAATAGGATTTCACTGCAATTAGTGGATTCACTATCATGCTGAAAATGAAAACTATTTCCACTGAAGTCCTTTCCAGAAGGAATGGCACAATGAATTAAAACCTATCTGTACTTTTTAACATTCATAATTCCATCAATTCAGACAATATTGCTAACAACACTGGTAGAAATGCAGCTCAAACCAGGACAAACAGCCTCTCTCCAACATTGTCTTTCACATGTCTTAAACAATTAAACCAAAATAATTCAAACTCTAACCTCACCCTGTATACATCTCAACTTAAAAAAAAATTGACAAAAAAATTACACTTATAACTGGTTTTGTGGTAAAGGGTCACATATATCCATTATATCATCAGTAAAACAACAGATTTAATGTTGACTTTTGCTTTTTTAAACAAAGCACAGGCGCATCTGAGGTAATTCGTCAGCAGGGGACCGAGTGCGACAAGTGCAAAGTACTCATGAATGTGTGCAATATATTGACAATGAGGAGAAGAACCTCTTGTTATTTTTGTTTTATGTGCAGACAAGAGTATTCTAGTAGCTTGATAATATTCTGATTGAACCACTGAAGGCAAATGATCTATTCTGATGATGTTTTTTGATACCTTTCTGGACTTTAAACAAGCTGGAAACCTTGCTGTCTATAGAGAATGAGGGAACTCACCTAAAATATCAATTTGGGTTCCAAAGACAAAGCAATTACATTATTTTGAGTACATTGACTGCCATAGTGGGAATAAAACATACTGTGGAAGTTGATGGGAATCAGTTTCTACTATTCTTCAAAATATCTTATTTTGTGTTCAAATACTGTAGGATTGAAACAAGTGAAGGGTAAGTGAGTAATGAAAGGGCAAGCTGTCCCTTTAACTCAGCTGTGTACTTTACAATAATCTTTTTTGTAACCAAAGCTGCCACATTTTTCCCAGTAATCTCACAGATGGTTCTATACAGTGCATACATTTGAAGTACTGCCTACACTCAAACACAAGTCAGTTTATTCTCTGAATGCAAGACTGCCTCAAAGCAAAGGAATGTGGTGAAAAAAAAATCTACAGGTGTTCATTCAATGACACAGATGGACTCAAGGACATTAGACAGAGCTTCTTTTTGACTAAGTTCTGATTGAAAGCTATGAATGGACGTATGAATAGGTTTATGTGTCCTGAAACAGACCTTGGTCAGAGGAAACATAATATTTAATTTGTTAGTATTGCCAAATCTCTGAGAAACAGCGAAACAGTGTACTCAGTTTGACATACTGACCCAGGTCAGGTCTACTTTTCACAGCAAATGCAATCCAGTGTTATAACAATGGGTGCAAAGCATATTTTCATTCCTTTCTGTGAGCCTTTTAAAAATGGGATCTACCTCTGACTAAATTCTATAACAGATGATAACAATTGGAAATGAAATGAAATATCTTTGAAAACAAAAAATACCAGAAGAGAAACATTCACCCTGACTCATTAATCTGGTCTCATTAAACACATTCAGTCCATTTTGTGCATTTATTATATATTATACACATATATGTCAAAAATTAAAATGTCTTTTTAAGCCTTAATGGGGCATATGCACAGCTAGTGTTTCTTCCCATACTGATAAACTTCCGGTGAACGGTTAATGTGACTTTTTTTCCATTTAGAATTGTTTGGAAAAGCCATTTATATCGGCAGGTTAGCGCAGAAACTCCACTGAAAATATCGTGGTAAAATACATTTTCATATTTTAAAGACGTGGCGCGAAAAAATTTAATTTAATACAGTGCTTTTTGTACATTCTGAGACCCACTTTATATTGTATACCGATTTTGTAACGGCATACAGTTCACCGGAAGCACTTGACCCAGGTTACTGAAAAATTAAAAGTCCTTCTGCATACTTCATACCCCATTATTTACCATGTTTTTCTGAGCACAATCATAGCTGAGCCTCAGCACATTGATACATTTAACCATGATTTACAGAATACATCCAATAAATTGTCATTCAGTACATCAATAGATTATATACCAATAAATATTACAAGACATATTTAGATCAAGGATCATTTGATATATTTAAGGATCACAGTGGAGCCCCAAAATACAAATTGATTGTCATTTTAAATGTTTAAACTTTGTCGCTATTCTTCAAGTTTTACACATTTCTGAGCAAGACATTTTTTATGTAAAATATAACGCAATTGAGTATGATCACTTACTTTTTTATATGTTTAAGTTAAATGTTATTTCATTTTTACACAAATACATCTGTTTCTCTGAATGGCAAACATGTTTTACCCATATTTTGCAATTTCTTATCTAAGGTTATTTGAAACATTAAAGTAGACATGTTAATTGCAATTAAAAACTTTTTTATATATATATAATGTTATGGTAACCCTTGAGTTTAATTATCAATTCTCACCACCAACTAGTGGCTTATTACCTTAAGATATTAACTGTTTATTAGTACTTGAACAGTACATATTCTGCATGACCTTATTATGATGATTATCCTACCCAATACCTAAAACTATCTACTACCTTAATAACTACTAATAAATAACAGTTTTCGTAGTTAATATAGCAAAAATTGTACCTTAAAATAAAGTGACCAATATGACTTTGGTCAATTAAACTTGACAACAAAATGAGATGTTTGAATGCATTCACAAAATCCACAATAACCATAAACAATTCATAATTCAATATAATCATATAATCCAGAAAAGCCATATTTAAAAGGAAAAAATAAATAAGCTCATATCAAGCCAACATAGAAAACATTTGTCAGTTCCTTCATTTTCATTTTCAGTACATTCAATAAAATCGAAATAAAAAAGAATATAAATATTAAATATTCACATTAAATGTATGAATTATATTTTGACCATTTTTTATCATTAATTATTTTAGTTAATTATATACTGCATTCACACAGACAAGGCTGATCACATCCGTTCATAAAGCTGTAGGAATTAAAGCAAAGTACTATTGTCGCTCTGTTGTGTGAAAGACAATTAGCGTCCAGCACACTTACTATAAATGGGTTATATTATACAAGTGTGTGCGAGCGGGAGCGATGACCCTTCCCCTCACTACTTTTTCCTCAGGCATTTTGTGCATCCTTAGGGGATTGGACGATGTTCCTTAGGCCATGCAGTTAAGCTGTCTCTTCACACTATAATCCCATTACCAGCCCAAGCTGTCTTTACGAGGAAGAAGATTCTGGCCTTAACCAACAACATTTCTTAATCGGTGACTTTTCAGTTCCCAGTACAATTGCATTAGGCATTGCTATTAATTCAGAGAGTGGGTGGAAACCCCCTTTCACATGGAGGATTTCAGCTGATCTACTCTTGGTTATCTGGGTTATACCAGCCAATGTTTTAAAATAAGACGTCTATTATTTTGGAACTATAACAATGAATATGCAATATTAAAATAGATCAGAGGAAAGCACACAAAGATGTTAAGCTCCACAAGCCCAATGCAGGCTGCCTATAAAAAATAACCTGTCGTCTGAACTGAAATTAATGGAAATTTGTCATGCCGGCGATGATGGATAGATGTCCTGTTTTGCCTGAAGGAAATCATTTACGGAGGCTGTGCATCCTTTGGCCTATTTTTGGACAGAAAACCTATTTCATACACCTGATGGTAATTTTTTATTTTAATTGAAAAAGAATAACACATTTCCCCCTTCGACGACCATCCTCACGGGTCTTTGTCTGTTGAGGCAACATGTTCCCTTAAATAATTGATCACGCCATCAGTTCGCTTTTACTTCTGCAATGTTTTCTCCATGAAAGACATATTCACATGAGACGTATTCATGTTAGCTTGACAATGACACACTGTCGCTAAAATGAGGGGTAGTAGCATATTCCTAACCATCGCTACCATCACACTTCTGTGCTTGACAGTAACAGTCTGCTGCTCAGAAATAATAGATCCTCAGCAAAAACACTGCTTCATTTGCCACCAAGAAATTCCATTGTGAGGGAAGCCTGAGGAGAAATGCATGTCAATCTTGAAATGATGCTCAGTTAGGGATGGAAACCACAAGGAATCCTGAATGACTCTTTTTAAACTTTTCTTTCAATAACTGAGGGATAAAAATTTCAACAAGAGTAAGGCCTTGTCATGCAAGAATTTCATTTTTGTGTGTGTGATTAAAAATAGATGTGTTTTAAAGTGATGGTTCACCCAAAAAATGTTAATTCTGTCATTGTTTACTCCCTCTCAAGTGTTTCCAAACAATTCTGAGGTTTTTTTGCATTCTGTTCAACACTAAATAAGTTATTTTAAGAAAGTTGAAAACTGTAACTACTGACTTCCATAAAGGAAAAACAACTACTATGGAGTCAATGGTTACAGGTTTCCAGATTTCTTCAAAATATCTTCCTTTGTGCTCAACAGAAGAAAGAAACTGATAAAGGTTTGGAACAAGTCAAGGATGAATAAATGATGACAGAATTTTAATTGTTGGGTGAACAATCCTATTAACTATAACACATATATAGGAGCATGGTCCAGAAAAGTTAGTTAAAATCTTCAAACTGTGATTGGTCTGTGGTGATGATTTAATAGGCATGACTCTGAGGTTCCACACTCAAAAATGTCTTTTCAAAATACTTATTTAAAATGAGTTGAAACAACACAATTCTTTTTTTTGTTTAGACAACTTAATTGTTTCATGTTCAATCCACTTAAATTTGTAAAAACGATTAAGTTAACTTAATTGATTTGTGTTAGGACAAGATGAAGGAACCCAGCATTTTTACCTTCTTTTACCTTTTACCTTCTTTGACCTGTAAATCTTCCTTTAATTTCCTCTGTTCAGTCTGTCGAGGTCAGGCAACCTTAAGATAAAACAAACACTGAAAAGCTGCTTTGTAGAAACTGAAGTGTAATTCTGATGGAAAATTCAACGTTGACACTGCTTTTTTCATCTGCTGATGTATGAATGTTGTCACACTCTCAGAAATAAAGGTACAGGAGCTGTCACTGGGGCAGTACCTTTTCAAAAGATACATATTTGTACCCAAAGAGTCCACAGTGGTACCTCAAAGGTGCATTTTAGTGCCCAAATGTACCTAAAAAGTACCTTTGAGGTACCATTAAGTCTTAAAAATGCTAAATAAAAAAAGGTATTGTGTTACTAAAGTAAACCTCAAAATAAATATTGCACATTTAAAGTGAAAACACTGCACTACTGCACACTTCAGAGCAGTTCATAACCATTGAGACTGACACAACACATTTATTAAGATTGTCTGCTGAATTTTGACAATTTTTACTTTATGGTGTTATTTATATTATAACATGCACTCAAACTCAACTTTTCCTGCTTGTTCAAACTACGTATTTAAAATGAGTTGAGACAACACAATTCTTCATTTTTTGGGGGGACAACTTAATTGTTTTATGTTCAGTCCATTTAACATGAAGGAATTGTGTGGAACCCAGCATTTTTTACAGTGTGTTACACAGATTTAACTGTATATTTTATTTCCCTCACCGTTATATTTAAACTGCTTTAACTGTACAAGTATTACGTACAGCTTGAACACAACTATTTAATAATCTGAGTATAATTGTGGTATTCTGCATTAAATATTTATTTAAATAATTATATTAAATAAATGTATTCTTGTAACACTTAATTAAAGAAGATTATTTGATAAAAGCTTCATTGCATCCCTAAACGTTTGTAATAAGTTCATAAAGGGTTTTGTAAAATTGTCTCAGCTTTAGACATCACACACCCACAGACATCTGATGCATAAAGCTCATAAAATTGAAAACACTTTCAGCTAGTTTTGAAGTTGTTGTCTGATTAAGGTGAATTCTCCCACATTTCTGGTAGACATATGTCTTGTTCTTCAGTCTGTCTATAAATGAAGCCCTCATGGAAGAA
>CAIGQV010019070.1:20601233-20618755 GCA_903798115.1 Danio jaintianensis | reverse complement strand
ACACACACACACACACACACACACACACACACACACACACACACACAATAAAACCAATAAATTGATCATTATGCACAGCTAAACAAGCCCATCCTGACAAAGCAACATTAAAATCATGGGGAAAAACAATAGTACAAGAATAATAACTCATGTTACAAGTGCTGCATCCTATGACTGTAAAAATATAACTTTCAAAGTTATAAATAAAACTAAAATTATTGGAGCACATTTTTAAAAAACAACACGCGATTTGTGTTTTTCTCTTCTAAATGTCCCTTTTAATTGAACATGTTATGTTTCTTTGTAAGTATGAAATTTGTATTTTGCATTTGCAAATTTGTACTTTGTAACACATTTTTATTTTTTCAGTGATACTGGATCTAAATAATAAACAATTTCCCACCCAATGTGGGCTTATTTGAACTAAACACAATGTTTTCATCTTCACTTAATATGCTTGTTGGTTACGGTAAAATCTGACTATACCGCATCAATATAAGAAAGAAAAACATCATTCATTTCTTACATTCCTGGAAGTTTCCAAAATATTAATAAGATCACAACTACATTTTTCCCCCTCCTACAGTTATTTCACCTACATGAATCATTTTCAGTGTTTCCATCAGCCAACTGATTTAGTGCAGCCAATTACGGTCTGGCGTGTGCATTGTGACACGGTTTGGTCTGTGATATTAGGCTAATCAGTAGCTACAGGAGGAAGCATATGCAGACCCCGAGCAAGGCTCATTCGCACCCTCTCCGATTGGCCAGTTGCCATAGAAACACATCAGAAGTTCATGCATTAGGGCTGCTCAATTATTGGGAACTGGTGAGCTCAGGTCTTTGATTGTCTTGTCTGAGCTTAATGTCTAACATGAAATACAGGTGCAACATGTCTGTCACAAAGACTGCGATTAAGAGAAAATTGTCAGCTAGAAGTCGTAGTGGTGTCAAGCTATTCAGTTATTCGGTGTTAAAATGATAGCTTTTTTCTTGAACATAAAAGTATTTTGAAGAATGTAAGAAACTGGAAGCCACTGACATGCATAGCAGGTTAAAAAAATACTATGTATGTCAGAGTTTTCAACTGGTTTCCAACATTCTTCAAAATATCTTATTTTTTTGTTGTTCAAAATAAAAGATAAAAATCTCAAACAAGTTTATAACAGATGGAAGATGAGTAAATGGCAACAAAACTTTCATAGTGCAAATTACACTAAAAATCCTGGGTTGTATTAAACACTGGTCAAATATGGACACACCCAAATGCTGGGTTAATAAATGTCATTTAAATGTCATTTTAAAAAATGACCCAATGTTAGGTTTGTCCAATACAACCCAGCATTTATTTTACAGTAATTACTTTGAATGTATTTCAAGTATTCACAAGTTAAGATTAAAATATTTACATTTCTCGAGACTCTGGGCAGTTATAAACTTTCACATACTCAGATATTACAGCTAAATAAATTTAGACTTGCAACTAGCAGCTTGAACATTTTTTGGGGTGTCTGTGGGTGTTACCAATAAAAATAGAGAACTCTGAGAGGGAGCTGCTGTCACCACTGTCACCAGCAAAATCATGTCTTAAGGTTGTTGATTGATGAAGCAGTGACAATGTATAAAAAAGATTTTAAGGGCTGTCAATGTTGTGAAAGCAGCACAGAGAAAGACAGCACAGCCGGCACATAAAGAGTGAGCAGAACGAAATTTGACAGACACATTTCACCATGACTTAACATTTTCTTCACATTCAATGGTATAATATCCAGCAGGATTTCTATGCCACTGAGCAGTATTATGGGAATGCCTGCATTAAAGAGGTAGTTCACCCAAAAATAAACCAAAGATTCTGTCATCATTTACTCACTCTCTGCTTGTTCCAAATCTGTTTGTATTTCTTTCTTCTGTTGAACGTTAAAAATACATATTTTGAAGAATTTTGGAAATCGATTAACATTGATTTCCACAGTTGTTGTTTTTTTCCAACTATGGATGTTAGTGGCAGTTTCTTGCATTAAATATCTTCTTTTGTGTTCAACACTCTCAGTACTTGTTGATGATTCTCTGTTTGTTGTTAGAATGAAAAAAGTTGTAAAAGTTAAATTAGGCTGCTGTGCCTCTGCTTAAATAGAGCCAATAAAAGTCAAAATGGGTGAGAACAATCAAATCAAGGAAGACAGAGCTTCTTTTACTTTTCACAGATACCAAACATTAACTCAACCTCAACACTTAGATTTTTAATGATGAAAGAGTGAGTAAGATGTTTGTTGTTTAATATTTGAATATTTGTTTAACAATAGAAAATATCAAATGACTTACAGTGAAACTTTTAATGCAAACTGCTGATTTTTTGACAAATGGTAGCTGTTTTGAGTTTGAAAATACTAAATAATTAATTTATGTTATTCAGATGAATAACTGTACGTGCCAAGACAAAAACATTATGCCTTTTTGCATTTTCAGCTTATTATGCATGCAAAATCTTGCTCTTTTAAGTCTTCTTATTATTTATTCTCCAAAGAAATTAAAATCATTTGTTAAAAACCTGTATTAGTTTTCTTTTTTGATATATTCTGTATATATGATATATCATATATGATATAGCCTATACAAATAATTTTTTTTAATTAATTTCTTTATTTTTTAACAGTAGTCATAGACTTCTGTAGTAATTTTTTCATGTATGGTAGACAAGTCATATACTAGTTGTCTGGTAAAATTACATTTTTAAGGTAAACTATTGTAGGCCTAGTTTTAGCGTTCTTGCATTTACTATTTCATATTATTTAACTTATATTTTCTCTTTTCTGGAGTTATCATTGTTACAATAAGCCAGGTTTTGTTTTGGCTATGCTTGCAGAGTTCATTTAATACAAAATAATCTGCTAGTTGAGGTCATAATAGGTCACATAAGTTTTCTTAACATGAAGCCAATTACACAGCCTGAGCTTTAAACCTACTCATCCTGGCTTTATTGTATGTAAATTATTTGGTCAGAGCCATTTGCAAATCACAGGTTACTTCTACACAAATGCACTAGTACTTTGCTTTCTGATGACAAAAGCAAACTCACATAGTTTATATACAAATGCATTTGGCCAATGTTATGCATAAATCCCCTGGAGGCCAAGTTTTTAAGGATGAGGTAAATAATATTTTTTTAAACATATTAATTTTTCAATATCTATTGGCTGCTTGTCCACTGTCATTAAGCTAAATTCCTTTTCTCTTTAATGTGTCCTGTAGTTGTGGTTGTGTTTATGCTGAAAATAAAAATAAAACAGAAAATGAGATTAAAACACTCTCTATAATAAAAATAATAACACAAACCTATTTGGCTCATATATTCAGTCCATTATTATGCTGATACTTCTGTTTTGTTTAGCTGTCCATTTAAAAAGCAAATAAATAGCTTTTAATAAAAAAAAATGAAAATGCTGTAAATATTATCATCTGAGCATTTGCATTTCTTAACGGATACATTTTTATTTCATATATGAGTCTTCTCTGCCACCTAGTGGTCATGAATGGGTGTCAAAGAACTCAAAACGGCGCGCTACTTCTGTCATTTTCCCAAAAATTAATCTCTTATAAGGAGAAATGGTCATAAGTGCAGTTCTCAGAGAAAGATATTTCTAAAAGACTTAACAAGTGTTTGACAACTGTACTGTGTGTACAATTTCAATCTGTACATATAATAAATGGATTTAAATCCGTTTAAAATCTAAGCCAAACATACACAGATTTACTGACCTATAACAAACTCCATATTGTACAAAACTCTACTGATGTAAAACTATAGCTGCCAGAGGTATTACACAACCATTAATCCAGATATTTCACTCAGAGAGGTTTTGACCCAGTACAGCTCAAGTACACAAAGACATATGGGGCATGAGTGACTAAAATAGCATCTGACCCTGTGAGAATCCCACCGGTCCTCTACACTGTGAACAATCAGCTCTCGAATGTAAGTGCCAACCAAGTACTTTGTGTTTAGAGCATAATTATAATTATATTAAGGATACGCAAAGTGGACCCGAACGGTTTAGATGCCATACTAGGAGGATAGCCCTAAAAACATTTATGTTATCCCTGGAGTGACACCATGACTAGTCTGCTTTGGTGGGTGGTGTAAGGTGCTGTCATAAAGTAGTAACTTTCCTGCCGGATCACACAGTCAATATGATTTGACTTGTTCCCCATACATGTT
The DNA here is from genome assembly GCA_903798115.1 of Danio jaintianensis. Classification (NCBI taxonomy): domain Eukaryota; kingdom Metazoa; phylum Chordata; class Actinopteri; order Cypriniformes; family Danionidae; genus Danio; species Danio jaintianensis. The sequence continues at coordinate 20,614,539 of CAIGQV010019070.1, read as the reverse complement.
AAAACGTAATAAGAGTGAATGTTTAAAAGGGAATGTTCTGGTTACTGATGTAACCTCGGTTCCCTGAGACATAGGAACATAGGGAGTTTTTCCCAGATTTGTCAAACACAACACTCGTTTCCTTATCTCTGGTATCTGTATTAACTTCAGTATCAGTAGCAGTACAGTTTAATTTGTCCTTAGTATGTTTTTCACCTGAAACTGAAAAGTTTTCTGCAACCTTGTTCTCTTGTGGTTCATTTGGAGGGATGCTTGGGCTGAGAACGTTAAGCACTGTATGTGGGGTAATATTTCTGTGTAATAATTTTAAAATTACACATAGACCCTAAATAGTAAACAAAAACACTCACTTTCCCTGTTCTATCAGGGGTCACCGCAGCAGAATGAACAGAATAAACAACTATTCTGGCAAATGTTTTACACAGTGGATGCCCTTCCAGGTGCATCCCAGCACTGAGAGTACAACCCTCCGTGCTTGGAAACACCCACACACTCTCTTAGTCACAAACTATGGCCAATTTAGTTTATCCAATTCACATGTACCTCATGTATTTGTATTGTGGGAATTTCAAAATACTGATATGAAATATTTATCAAATTGTGCCTCAAAATTACTTCTATATATGATTGGCCATGCTCTGTTTTTACCTGTATTACATTCAGTGCTTTGCTGCTGGTCTCAACATCACAAATGTTTTTATTGTCAATTTTTTATTAATTGACTTTTGTCCTTGCTAAGCTTTTCTTCTAGCTGAGGGCTTTCTTGCATTCCATTCTTGCTGGTATTCCCTATTTTATTAAACAAAATACACAGTCAGACTGGTAAGATTGAAATTCTTAACAATAAGTATATTTTCAACCAATCTATGAGAATTCACTGAGTACAAAAAAACAAATGTGTGAAAGTCTTGACTGATCTGAAGCTTGTATTAATATATTGATATATTTGGCACATCTATATTATGATCTATCACATTTTTTACTGTTTCTGTGTACTATATATGAAAGCTCTATTTTGTAAAATCATTGTATAATTTTTTTTTAAAGCAACTAGACTAGATACCTATTTTGAATGCATATTTTCAACAATGAACAGTCTTCTCTTATTTAAACATCTGTTAGGTCGCAGAGATCTGTGTATCTGGAATTCATCAGATAAATCAATATGTCATCAATATGAATCATTGCAGGGGGGCAACTGTTCTATGTTAACTGCCCCTTGGCTATTCAGACTCAACAAAAGGGAACAATGAAGTGAACCTCAGCTGTGAGAATGCACCTCATCACGAGGACAAAAGACTCACATATTCTGCCGTCATAAACACATTCTTTGTTTTTTTGTTCTTTTATAGTGTGGTGCTCTTTTCTTTGCCAGAGGTACTGGTTTAATTGCATAGAGTTGAAAAAAAAGAAGTGATCTGTTATTAGGCATGTTTTGTATAGATTCTTTGGTACAATCTGTTGAACAGGTTCTCTAGGGAATCTTTCGAATCGGATGATGCAGATGGGCAGAAAAAGGCACAGAGAGTGAACATGAGTCAAAGACAGACAGTGAGAGAGAGTGTCCACACACTGGTCCAGTAGTACTTTCAGAAGCTGGAACGGATGCATCTGTTGTGTCACCTGTGCTTTCAGACCAAGATAAATCCATCCATCTTTATTTCACCAGTAAGGCCTACTATCCTGTACCTGCTTGAATGAATTTATTTTGATGCAAGATAATTTTTTTTCAACTGAGGACTACGAGATTAAGGCAGAAAGTTTCTGCACTTAAGAAGAAATATGCTGCTCCATCTGCTCAGAGCACTTCTTCAGCTGAACATATTTACTCAATCTAGAGATACGGATATAACACCAACCTTCACTTCAATCACAGTGAAGAGTCTGCCACACCTGCATTTGCAGCAAGCTGTTTATGTCAATGGTGAGTTAATTTGCCTTTGTCTAAAATATATTTTAAAAAAATGCATTTTTCGTATGTTTACATGTCAAAGGTCAGTGATGGCAAGCTCTAGGAATGAAATTGCACATCCCTGACATAGATGTACTCAAAATAGAAACACATCTTATTTGAGTTTTTAAAAAAAGTTTCACATATACAGAAAACGAAATGATCTCCTTCCATACAGCTCTACAGAAATGACAGTCTTAAGCTTGCCAGGCCGTAAGTGATTTCACTTTGTGAAGAAACACTAAGGGTCTGCGCACACAGGGTCTATCTTTGTCCTCGTGTCCACACTCTGATTTTATTACCCGTTGAATGAACACTCTCTTTCTTGAACTGGAATCATGCCGGAATATCCTGTGGTGTCCACTTCACAGGGCATTTATGGTTGAATGGAACAAACTTCTGAAGTGATTTATAGAAACATACACAATGTGCAGAGCAGGGGGCTGCGAGGACCAGGATTGAGAAATAGAACACACAGAGACGATAGTGGTATACTTTACAAAAACGTTTTCTTTGAAATCACTTTGCATTTTCAGGCTCCAAAATGCTGTTCTGTAAATCAATGTTCAAAAAGTATAAAAGGTTTTGTTTTCAGTTCAAAGCAGTGTCATGTAAATGGCCCATTAATGACTCATTTTGATTATTTTGTCTGTTACCAAACACATTATAATCATACATTCTATTTTGTTTTTAAGTAAAAAAATATTGCAATTAGTGTGTTTACTTTAAAACTTACCTGAAAAACTGAATTGTAAAAGTTTGGACACTCCTTGGTGTCACAACCTTAATTAGTACTTCTAATTTTTCGTTTGTTGTTTTGGCATTTTGATGTGTTTAACATGTTCCTTTCAACCATCTAGTGAATTACATTTACATTTAGTCATTTAGCTGACGCTTTTATCCAAAGCGACTTACAATTGAGGTTCACAAAAGAAGCAATCAGTACAAGAGAAAACAAAGCATACATAAGTGAAATCGGACTAGTCTTGAGTAGGTAAAACGCAATATACGAGCAATATACGAGCTAAGTGCAGTCAGTTTTTTTTTTAGTGGGTCAGGTGTAGACGAAAGAGATGAGTTTTAAGGCGATTTTTAAAGATGGACACAGAGTCTGCCAAACGTGTTGTAAAAGACAGATCGTTCCACCATCGTGGGACCGATTCAGAGAAAGAGACCGATTCAGAGAATTAATGTTTTCACTACTAATTTAATTAAAAGTTAATACATTATATGGTTGAATGCATAGTGTATAAGTACAAGCTGTTGACTGCTTGATACTGATTGGTTGATGAACGTCCGAAGGTGTGCAATTATTTTCAGATAAATGCACAGAAAGTTCCAGGCAGGTCTTTGTAGTGCATTATCACTACGCTGAATGATTTCAGTTTTTTTACAGCCTACAAAAGTCAAAAAACAAATCAACACAAAACAAAACGCTTCTGTATTTTAAAACAAAAGTTTTAAAATAGAACATATTAACAATGTAATTACAGTAGGTGTGGAAACCATAGTTTATGCATAATAATTAACTCTGGTCCAGAGAATTATTCCTTACAGAATGTATAGTGTGTCATTTGGGACACAACTAAGATCTTGCTCATTTATTTTAAAGTATTTGTAAAAAATGTAATCTGAGAAATGACTTTTATTCACCTGAGTGCTAAAACATGTGCAGCCTCAAGGGGCTTCTCAGCTGTTGCCATGACAACAGTAGAGGAGTGGCCCCTCGAGGATTAGAGAGTCAAATACCTTTGGTACATTCGCAGAGTGTAAAACCCTGGGGCAATGGAGATATGACTTTACCCTCCGTCTTCTTCCCACACTGAGCCTTTGTCTGGTGCTTATTTATAATATCCTGAAGTCTGGAGAGTTGATAAATGTCATTGCTGTTTGATGTTGAATTATAAATAATGAGTTCCATAGCAAAGCTCCTTCATCCAGTTCATAATAAAGTTTTGCTTTCACCACTGTGTTGCTGCTTCCATGATGATGAACTCTCCATTTTGTATGATTATTTGCTATATGGTTAGGAATTTAATAAAATAATATATTTTAATATAATATTACTATAAAGTAAGTCTGAAGCCATAGCATTTATAAAACATAGGTACAGTAAAAAGTACAAAGATTTGGAAGTGTGCATAACCCTAACCCTAATCTCATTTACTATCTTAATTGTCGATAAAAGCCTTTGACACCTATGAAGTGCTTGTAATTATATTTCAGTACATCACAGAAACAACTGAAACAAAGATCTAAAAGCAGTTTAGCAGCAAACTTTGTGAAAACTAATATTTGTGTCATTCTCAAAACTTTTGGCCACGACTGTACACTGTCTGTTGAATAGTATGGACACTTTTCAAACAAACAATATTTACACTACCAGTGGTATAAGGAAAATAATCTAATATTGATAATGAAAATATAAATCTAATCCTTTGCGGTATGATAAAGTATATGTTTTGAATTCAAACTCTGAGAACAAAAACTGGTCAATGCATGCTTATAAATCATACCGGAATACTTTGAAATCTCAAAAATGTGAAATATTTTTACATTTAATTTCATTCTTTTGGCATCTTTAAAATGAGCCCCTGATTTTAGTTCTCAGCACTTATATATTAACGCTGGGTACTGATATCTCCAACAGGTGGCAGTAAATATATATATTTGAAGCACAATTATCAACCCTTCCAGCAGCAACTATCAGGCCATTTTCATCATAATCCCGCACAAATCCCTCAATAGTTTGTACTTCTCTGAAAATCCCACATCATCCCTAAGTAAATTAAATAACCAAAAGTGCATGTACCACAATAGTAATGCTATTCCCAGCTGAGGTCACAGTTGTGTCTACCAGAGGTCAAACTGTTTTATTGACGTTGCCAGGCAGGTGTACACCCTGCTCTTTTATCCCAAATGACCCTGACCCCCTCCCCAAACACCCCTCATAACAATGCTCACCCCAACCCATAAATTTATCATCCTGTGTGTTTATGCCCAGATCAACGCCCTCACTTCTGTCTTGCTCTTATGTAGCTATTGTGTCCTCACGGTACGCGTGTCTACTTGAACACACGTCCTGGGAGCAGCAGGCCCTTTGTTCTGAGAAGCTCGGCCCTGCCCCGGAGTGACCCGCAGTCTGTGCCTCCGTCTCCCACCTCTTTCTTGAATCCGGGAGAAATACAGAGCCAGGGCCATATGGCACTGCCACACCACTGACAGGAACTGTAGACAGCAGAAACAGAAACATGGGCTATAGGCCAGCTTAGGCCATCAAGAACCCAAATATGTGTCTGTGGTTCGCAGCAGTTAGGTTATTTTTAGCATTGTGCTGTTGTTGATTCTTTGGCGTGTGTTTACATGGAATACATGGAAACGTACCTGCAGGTGCTTGGCCTAATCAAGAGTACTCAAATGTTTTTGCGTCAAGAGTTCTCTTCAAACGTCAACTGCAGTTTCTGTAAAAGAGCACGGATGAGTCAATGTTTACCATCACGTGCCGTTTCAGTGAAAGAACAGGAAGGCAGTCACAGGAGGAGGCAGACGCTAACCTGGCTCACCTTTGCACTTCGCTTTTTCTGCTCTTTCCATTTGCTCGTGTTGTGCGTCAAGTGTCGCGTGAATTTAAAGAGTATTTACAGCTGAAGAAAACCGGCGATGCACCGTCATGCTCTTGCTGAGGAAAATGCATTCTAGAGGCCCTATTTAAACCTGGTGTTAAGAAGCAATTTCATCCATCCGATTACAAGTGGATGATGCTACAGTACATATGAAACATTTTGAGTTAGTCCACTTTTGACCACTTTCAGGGGTACTTGGAAACGCACTCGTTCAGATTGCTCTGAGCTCTCATGTGGTCGAATGCATTCAAACAGCCACAAAAGACCACTTACTCTTCTTCTACTGATTGTTATGGGATGTGCTGTGAGAAAGCACACCAAAACAAGGAATTTATTTGCTGCATTGCACCAAACCACACAGATCGCAGTGGGGATCAAAATTAGTGAACAATTTATGAACGCTTGATTTTTTCATGAATATTGTAAGCCTAATTGTTCAGAATTTACAGTAACATTACAGTAGTTTTGGCTATAGTAGAACAACATTTTACAAAGTAAACAAGGCACTTTAAAGGGAGAGCTCACCCCAAAATGAAAATGATGTTATTGATTTCTGACCCTTAAGTTGTTCCAAACCCCTGAGCCCATCATCCATCTTCAGAACACAAATAAAGAAATCTGAAATCTGAGAGCTCCTCATTCTCCATAGTCAGTAAGGTTCCCGGCTCGCTCAGAGTCAGAAAGACTCAAAACAGACCTTCAGTGGTTCAATCGGAATATTAGGAAGCTACGATAATCTTTTGTGTGCGGATAAAACAAAAACAACAACTTTATTGAATAGATTCTCAGTGTCAGTATTGTATGCTTTCATTAGAGCACTGTGCAGTGATGTATACATAATGTAATGGGCAATTTAATAAAAAATATAATTATTCTCTTACTTCCGGCCAGAGCTGTATTCCTTTTAGCAACAACCATATGTCATGCTCTATTACTCCTAGTAGGATAACTACAAATAGGACTAAGCAGTGACTTTGAAATTTAGGAAATTGTGAGTTGTTCTCTAATTTTGATTTCCACAAATTATAGTAAGACATCCACCTCCTTTTCATTCTCTTGCTTTCTCGCACACTTATAATTACAAATATGATGTAGAAATTGATAAAGTAAGAGGCAATGTTCCTGACTAAATATGAACACAAAGCTTGAAAACCTATTTTCAAAGGAATAATGCTTGTTCATTGAATACAAACTTGTAGCTCATGGAGATACAACGAAGCAAAGTCTAAATTTGTAGTTCCAAATGTCAGTAAAAACCTTGAGAAGATAAAAATGTAGTGAAATAGGACATATTTGTTTGTGCTCAAGTCTTCTTTGAAATGTGCCACAAATTGTTAAGAGACCATGGTTTATGTGGCAGAAAGAAATTATGACTCATTCTGTTTTTGATTACAGGATAGGGGGACGATAATTTGTTTGTGGCGGCACTGGTCTGAATATGTCTAAACACATTATTGTGTGTCATCTGCAAGACAATCATAGCTGACATCCTCCTTTGACACGTAGGTGCATGTTGATGACAAGCATATCGCTGAAATTGCAGAAGAAAAGGCTGAAAGTAAACGAGCACTTCTGCGTCTCAATCTGAGGGAGTTATTATATTAATTAACTGTTTTATTTATGGATCCAGATAAAACATTACTGTTAGAATACTGACAGGGCTGTCATTTCTGACAAGAGCAAAGGAAGCATGAATCCGTGGATGGCAAATTCATGCTTTCAAAATACTTGTTATTGATGCAGTGAGATCTTGATGAAGGTTTTCATTCGGACCTCTCAGACATTGTTTGCTATTACTCTGAGCAATTTCTCAACCGAGGTGAGGAGAATTTCAATTTGTTGCACAGTTGGTTTCCTTAGCGCTCGCAACTGTTGTCTGTCCTCTGATTCCCGGCCCATTTTGGGCTTCAAAGAGAGACAAATGTTGGCTTCTCACTTCAATAATGGTGGTCTTTCACAACAGGCACAAAGTCAATGCGGTAAAGAAAAACGGCACATGGCTTAAGGAAAGCCCTGGAGAACAGCACTAGTAAATCTCGAGAAGGCCGATCAATGAGGGGTCTGATTGCATTGGAAATAATGTCCGCTTAATGGTTTGCTGTAAAATATAGCCACATATCTATTCATCAGAAGCGCTATGTATACTGAAAAGACATAGCCAGACAGTTTAAACAAAGATCATTTTTGCTTCTGAATACACTGACATTTGTTGAAGTCCCTGCTGATGTGAGAGAAAACAAACAAACTTTCAAAGGCTACAATTTAAGTGAATGGCACTCAAATATAAATGGCTTGCTTTTTGATTATATAGCAGGTCAGCCTGACAAAATGGCAAATTGCTATTATTAATATTATTGTTTTGGAATATATCAACCTTCGACCAATGATGAAAAAGATAGATTTTTAGCATTTAATGTTAAATATTTACTGTAATATAGAATATATTTATGTGTATTTGTAAACATAAAATTATATTTATAGTGTAATGATATACAGTATCTTATACTTTAATATTATACACACACACACACACCTACAAACAAGGACACACAAACACATACAGTACATACACACACACTTATTCAAAACATGTGCTTATTAATGACAAATCTATAAGAACAATAATAACTTTAAAAGAGGAGTTCACCCAAAAATGAAAACATACTTGATATGACTCACCCTCATGAGGTTCCAAACACTGATAAGTTTCTTTATGCTGTAGAACACTAAAGGAGGTATTTTGAAGAAAGTTGAGAACCTGTAGCACTGACTTCCAAAGTCAGAAAAGCAAATACTGTGTAAGCCAATGGTTACAGGTTTACAGCTTTTCTTCAAAATATCAACAGAAGAAAGTCAAACAGATTTGGAACAAGGAAAGAGTGAGTGAATGATTAAATACTTTTAAGTTTTAGTTGAACTATCCCTTTTAGATAGTCTTATTTTTTAAATAATATGCATATTCCACATTTTGAAATATAGTATAATATATAGATAGAATATAAAGCTAGTTACAGTATATGTAGTCATACAAACGGCTTTTTAAATATTATTTTTAAACATAGCCTACTACAATATAATTAATTAATATAAATATGTAGGCTATATTTATATTTCTACCTTTGTTTTAAAAAACAAAAAATATTATTTAAAGTAAATCCATATAAAATACATTCATATACAAGTAAAGATTTTTCCCTAGCGAAAACCCCCCACTTTACGTTAAATAGCAACGACAGTCAGCGACAGCGATGCAAACTGTCGCTTTAAGATTTGTTTGTGAGGCGCGCTCTGGTCTCGCGGACACACTGAACTGACGCTCCGCTCCACGCGCTTCATTCCGCAGAGCGCGGACACACTCCAGCGTCTCATTCAAACGCCTCACACTGAGCTGAATGGACGAACAGCTCGTGAACTCACTGTACGACATTCAGCGCTTCAGAGGACGGACAATACGGTCAGATGAGTGACGGAGGGAGTGAACAAACTATTGAGAGCTCAGAGTCATGCAGCTCCACACGCCTCACAGCAGACATCACTAACACTTTCTCGTAATGCGCGGCTGTGGATTTCTCCAAGAGAGCGGCTGAAGTGCTTTTCAGCTCTCATTTTTATTTCAAGAGGTGAAATTGTTTCGCCTGACATGTTGCAATGAGAATATTATTTGGCTGAAACTATAATCTATTCTTATGCCGTAAAGAAGAGCGCAAGTCTTGTTGGAAGCCGGACAAATGGCTTCAGTTGTCATAGGAACCCTGTTATTGATGCTTTACAACATCTGCAGCTCTTCAGGTGAGTTAAAAGAATGACTTTTGGTTCAATATTGCACTTTGAAAGTAAGTTCAATCTTTAAAGGGATAGTTCACCCAAAAATTAAGTTTTGTCATCATTTACTCGTCCTCAACTTGTTCAAAACCTATAAGAATTTATTTCTTAGGAATATCTTCACAAAAGAGGATATTTTGAAGAATGCTGGTTGCTGATTGACTTCCATATTCATTTTTTTTCTTACTATGGAGATCGGTGGTTGTCAGCAACCAGCATTCTTCAAAATATCTTCTTTTGTGTCCAACAGAACATCATAAAGGTTTAAAACCACATGAGGTAAAGGATGAGGTAATTTTTTTATTGTTTTGGGTGAGCTAACCCTTAAAGTTATACACGGAATATCTGACTCGAATATACAGCCTGATGGCTTTCACTTAGATAAGTAACTTAGTGGATGTGAATTATTTAATAGGCAACAGTAGATAAAACAATCTATTATTACACCAGAAAATCCTGCATGGTGTGTTACATCAGATTGCATCTAGACAACAACAGCACATATTGTATGTAAAAAAAACGAACCTCTAGAATTGCTAAAAGTTCATTAATACTTTAAAATAAGGTATTTGCAACAATTTACTGATGAAAAACTCCTAAAATCAAATAGAAATGACAGAGGCTTCGGTTAAGTAAATGAAAACAGTAATGTTTTTGTAACATAATTATGTGAAGCATGAGACAACTTTCTTTTGAAAGATTAAAAAGTCACTCTGGATACAGCAGAAGACAGCTGTGCTATAAAATATTCATGTTCAGGCACTCATCAAAGCATATTACAAGGAAGTCTATTGTGTTTGATTTCTTCATTTGTTAGCTAATGATACAAAACAAGTACAGGAGTGCAAATTCGCATTTCGTGCTGTGAATGAAAGGCATTTCTTCTAGAAATGTGGTTTCTTTTTCCTTTGGCTTATTTGATTGTTTTTCAACCCTACACACAGACTCTTGAAGCAATAGTTTATCCAAAATTGAAAATTCTGTCATCATTTGCTCATCCTTCACTTGTTACAAAGCAGTTTGAGTTACTTCTTTGTTGCTTTTTTGAGTCTTCTTCGGATGCAAAAGTAGATATTTTGAAAAAGATTTAAAACCAGTAATCACTGACATACATAGTATTGTTTCTTCCTTCTAAGGTTACTGGCATCCAGTTTTCTTCAAAATATCTTTGTGTTAATCAGAAGAAAGAAACCTATAATTTAGTTAGTAATTTTTATTTTAGAACGAACCCCCAGCATCAATGAACACAGCATCAATGATTTCATAAAGAACATTTAACATTTCTATATTTTTATTCCACAAAAAGGTTCTTTACGTTAAAAAAAATTATCTAATTGTGAAAATATTCTTCACATTATGAAAAAGATGTTTCTTTGTCCAACTTTTTAAGAGTGTAAATATTTCTACAATAAGTCCTTTCATGATCATACACACCCTGCAGTATGTTTACTGTGTTTGATTGCGGTGAAATGACCTGTAAGAGACTGACCTAATGCATTTGGCAGGTGTAAAGAGGGATGCCGCTGCTGTATCATCAGTCTGCAGGGCGGCATGATGTGTCCCCCTGCTGAGGCCAGCTTAATGGCCTTCTGCATTAAAGGAGACAGCGGCTGCTGTACACGGCGAGCTTTAGAAATAGACTTTATGTGTTATGCATCGGTCTCCCCATTGTGGGGGTGCCCGAGCTGAAAGGGTGCTTTAAATAGAACAACGCTTGTATTAATATGTAGCAGGTTTATCGATTCGACTGTCAGCTGTGAATATGAAAGGCATTATGTGCTGTACGCTTCGAGAAAGTTCGGAGTTAAAACATACCGTATAATGTGAGAGATGATAGATAATACCAGATAATAGCAGACTTTGTAGTGCGGTTGCTAAGAGACATCTGTACCACACAAGGATGGGTTCACAAATTGTTTTCGAAGGTGCCCTTAGTTTTAATTTCACCAAACATAAAGTAGTTAAAAGATTTAAAAATGTTTTTTTTTAGTAATCAAATAAATTGTTCACAATATACAGTACTGCAGTTCTTCAGATGATTATTTAATGACACAATTGATGACATCAATTGATAGCATCACATCAGCTTAATTTCTCTATAGACCAATGATTTGTTCAGCTTCATGTTTTTCATTTAGCAAATAAATGTTTTAGGTTTAATTTCTGTAAGTAAATACACTTGTTCCTTAAATAGTAGTCATGTGGGTGTGTTTGTGTTTATATTTATTAGCGGAGAAAACGGCAGACTGCAAAATCTCCCACAGCTGTCATTAATGTAAAGTCTGCAGCTTAGAACAGACATAATAAATGTTAGGCCTATCTATCTATCTATCTATCTATCTATCTATCTATCTGTCTGTCTGTCTGTCTGTCTGTCTGTCTGTCTGTCTGTCTGTACGTCTGTCTGTCTGTCTGTACGTCTGTATGTATGTCTGTATGTCTGTCTGACCATCTATCTAACTATCTGTCTGTATCTGTATAAAATGTTTATTAATCTATCTGTCCATCCATTCAATGTCTAATTAACCATGCGTCCATCTGTTTATCCAACTATCCTATCTATCCACCCCACCATTTATCCATTAATTAATTCTTCAATCCATCCATCTATCAATCCATTTATCTATTCATCTCCATCCATCCATCCATCCATCCATCCATCCATCCATCCATCCATCCATCCATCCATCCATCCATCCATCCATCCATCCATTCATCCATCTGTGTAAAATGTTTATTTATACATCTATCTGTCCATCCATACAGTACATCCATTTATTTATCTATTGGCATATCTGTCCATTAATTTATTTACCCATCCATCATTGGTCCATCCATCTATCTATCCATCCAACCATTCATTCTGTTAACCCACTCATCCATCCATCTGTTTATCCAACTATCCTATCTATGCGTCCCACCATCTATACGTTAATTTATTTACCTATTCTTTAATCCATAAATCTATCCATCCATTTATCTATTCATCTCTATCTGTCCATCCATCCGTCCGTCTGTCCATCCGTCCATCCATCCATACATCATCCATTTAGTTGTCCATCTATCCTTCATCCATTTACAGTATCTTTTTCCATCTCTCCATCCGTCCATCTAGCTGTCCATCCATTTCTCTCTCTCCTCATGTAGTCTGTGTTTATATATTTTTTCACAGACAACTCCAGACTGCAAAATCTCTAGTAATTGTCATTAATGTAAGAGGTCTGAAGCTTAGACCTGATGTAACAAATGCTGTTCAGTTTGTGTTACTTAGCAGTTTCAGTCACGTTAGGGCAAATGGCCAACTACAAGAGGTTGAACGGGGTTGACAGAGATAATGGCTTTTCTGAAATGATGACAAATGGCCTGAGATGGATCACCCAGCGGAGATGTAAGCTGTCACAGTTAGCCGATAAGAACAGTTTTTGTGGTGCTGTGAAAAGCTCTGTGCCTGGTGTAATAATGGGCCTAGGATTTATACCAGCAAATTCTTTCATGAACTTCTGTTTGTTTTGTTCTTTGAACATTGTTCACTCATATGCACCCATTAGTAATAACTGTTGCGAAACGCATTAGATCATTACTGATCTCAGGGAGCCAGGTTGATGATCATGTTATTTGAATATGTTTGAAGCAAACAGCTTTGAAAATTCATCTGGGCATGAGATCCCCGGTCCCTGTTTTTCATAACATATTAGCATTAGTGATGGTACATTTAAGCCCTAAGGAAAAAGAGGGTGAAGCATGCATGTCTAATATTTGTAAATATTAATTACTGTAATGCATTACATAACGACATAGCTTGTAGCCCTCTCTAAATATAACTTACTTCAACACCGTTCAAGAAAACACACTAACCTAACATTTGTCTATCTATCTATCTATCTATCTATCTATCTATCTATCTATCTAT
>CAIGQV010019070.1:20583573-20601133 GCA_903798115.1 Danio jaintianensis | reverse complement strand
TTTACCAGCATATTACATTTCTTTTCTCCCAGCTCCGTTCTACTCTGACATGTGGGCTGCACAACATTGAAAAACTGACATTGCAATATATATGAATATGATTTCACTAGACGACTTGAACAGATCCATTTGGAAGGAATTCATCATTTTATTATGACTTGATGGTGATGTTTTGTAGGGGAGGGTATCTGCATAAAATATAATAAACATATGACAAGAGTAGATAAATATAGTAGAGCAGAGATAGAAATTAAATAAACAGTGCTTTATGGTTTTCTAGGGAGGGGTCTAACAGTATTTGATTGACAATCAAATGTAAAATAACATTGTACATGCTTCATTGTGTTAATACAGATTAATCTCGACTTGCAGATCTTGTAATGTAACTATTGCATATTTGCACATTGCAATATTGAAGCTGAAGCTATATATTGTGCAGAGTAACCATGTTTTTACGTTCAGGAATGTGTTTTGAGTTTCGGAGGACATGCACGTAATAAAACACATTCAGAAACCCAGTTTTCCCACCAGTCGGGTACTCACTGAGAGAAACTGTGCAAATTAGCATCTCACTTCTATTTCTCCTGTGATTTTTCTGCGTAAATATTTAACACCACTATGTGTGACTGCATGGCAGAACCTTCTTCCAGTTCTTTTTTCAGTTGATTGCGATTATGCCATGGGACTAATTTGGTTCACATATGTAACCTGCTTTCCCGTAAGATGTGAACCTATTAATGTAGCCTTATACCTCTCGTTCGCACTTTCCAAAAGAAGCTGTGACTGTGCATGCCGTGAAATCACTGACAGATAATTATCCTTTCAAATCTGCACAGCTTTTCATGTGTGATGGGACTGAAAGCACTGGCTTTTCTTCTCTCCTTTCATTCTCTCACAAGGACCAATTAGCTTGCCATAACTTTAAAAATGATGATGCCTCTGAGTAGTGGGGAGTTGTAATCTTGACTGTTGTAAACGGATGGAAACATGCTGTAATGTGCAGTGGGAGCCTGATGAACTACTTAGGTGTTCATGACCAAGTTTTTATGAAAGTCATTAATAACTACACTGGAATTAGTTTAAAAAAAATCTTATCCCATCTAAGGCCTGTTGTCTTCCACTGGAGTGCTTTCAAACAAATTAAGCTTTTATCTGTCATTCCAGGGGTGCTATTATTCGATGCTAGCACACGCACACACATATGTCAAGTATAGACATTTTCTGTCCTTTTAGCATCAGTTAAAGCCCAACACATGGCCATTACTGTGCCTTGTACTGTAAGTATTCCACCTCTTAAAAGCTCCAGCGGACAGAGAAGAAGCCCTCTCTGTTAGTTCTGTAGCTCTGGCTGGAGCAGAATTTAGCACTAATGGGCGGTGAGGTTTGGAGCCTCATTCAACAGCCGTAGCCATGCTAGACTTAGCCTTCATGTCAGCTTCTTTTAACTCCACGCTGATTTCGTCTGGCTTTCCGGGCTGAAAGCTTAATAGGTGCTGAGTCATCAGTCTTTGAGAGGTTCATCCCCTGCTCCGTTTCCCCGCTGGCCATTAGAAACCATTCGCCCCTCGATCCTGCTCTTGACAGATGCTGCTGAAGACTGTAGTTGTGTTGTTGAATGGTGCACCACAGACACTTTTCAGAAAATCTTAATGCAATTTGACACACTTTAAGTAGTTAATTTAGGCTTTTTGTTTAGCGATTAAAATAGGGGAAACCATCTTAAACACGGTGGGACGCTATTTAGAGAATTAACACTACTAAGCACTACTAACTAAAACTACATTAAGCAAGCATGTAGCTAACGCTTTGCTTGTGTTCAAGGAAAGTAATCTGATTTGGCTAAGGTTAAGTACATAGATTTCCAGCATAAATTTATATCTAACCCTTAAATTAAGAGTTAAAACTTGTTCCATATGGGATTTGAACTAACAACCTTTTTATTAAAAGCCCTGGCTAGATACTGTAGATAGATAGATGGATTATAATTGTGATTATCATCAGTTATCATCATCATCATCAGGTGACACTAAAGCATGAAGTAATGGCTGATGAATATTCAGCTTTGCTGTTACAAGTATAAATTGCATCAAAGATGCACATACACACACAAGTCTGTGTGCACACAAGTCCCCATCAGGATATAAAAACAAGCACACACACACACACTTGGACTTTCCATTGGTGTAATTATTTTGATACTGTGTAGACTTTACATTCCATCCCCCTACCCCAGTGGTTCTCAATTCCAGTCCTTCGGCCCCCTCCATCACCCCCGCCTCCCTCCCAGCCTAGACATTTTGTATGTCTTCCTTACTTAAAACACCTGATTCAGATCATCAACTCGTTAACAGTAAGATCCATGAACTGATCCTTGTGTGTTCCATGTCTCTCCATAATAGAGATATACAAGATGTGCAGGGCGGGCAGGGGAGTATTGTGATATTGTTTGGGGGGCAGAGTACCAGAGGCCGGACAACCATGACAAGAAACATTCAGCATTTTTAGATTTTCAAAATAGTTCATTCTGTGTGATTTATGAGTTGCTATTCTCATGGAGACAAAAAATGTCGCCACAAGGTAAAAATTTACTGGTATACTTTTAAGGTATACATTTTTTTTTTGGTTCCCACAATGTAAGAAATTACAAAGTACACATACACGCACATTATATATATTCATTCATTCATTTTCTTTTTGGCTTAGTCCCTTTATTAATCTGGGGTCGCCACAGCGGAATGAACCGCCAACTTATCCAGCATATGTTTTACGCAGCGGATGCCCTTCCAGCTGCAACCCATCACTGGGAAACATCCATACACACTCATTCACACTCATACACTACGGCCAATTTGGCTTACCCAATTCACCTATATATGTCTTTGCACTTGTGGGGGAAACCAGAGCACCTGGAGGAAACCCACGCGAACACAGGGAGAACATGCAAACTCCACACAGAAATGCCAACTGACCCAGCCGAGGCTCGAACCAGCGACTTTCTTGCTGTGAGGCGATCATGCTACCCACTGTGCCACCGTGACGCCCACATTTTATATATATATATATATATATACCGTTACTTTTAACTGCCAGTTCAAGTAATTTTATTTTATTTTTTATTTTATTTTTGAAGTGATCTGCCTGATGCTGCTTTTTAACCCTCGCTGTTGATTTCCCCAGGGTCCCGTCCGCGTTTGGAGGATTCTCCCCCCAGGATAGTGGAGGATCCCTCTGATCTGATCGTGTCAAAGGGTGAGCCGGCCACTCTGAACTGCAAGGCGGAGGGTCGACCCGCTCCCACTGTGCAGTGGTATAAAGATGGCGAGCACGTTGAAACTGATAAAGACGACCCTCGCTCTCACCGCATGCTGCTGCCCAGCGGCTCACTATTCTTCCTGCGCATCGTTCACGGACGCCGCAGCAAACCTGACGAGGGTGTTTACACTTGTGTTGCCCGCAATTACCTTGGAGAGGCCGTTAGCCGAAACGCCTCATTGGAAGTAGCCAGTAAGTACTTTCTTGCACCTGGTTTTGTGATTGGGGCTGGAGCATAGCTGTGCTGAAATAGAAGTAATCTATCCCTCTCAGACATGGCCTGAGGTTTTGTTTGTGGAGTTCTTTGTGGCAGGCTGCTGGTGAGTTTTTGCCTGGTGTGACAGTGTGTCCTCCTGCTGTGTGACTGTGCTTTGGGCCTTTGGCTCAGCCGTAATCCAGCTTGCTGGCACCAGAATGATGCCATATCTAGCTTCTCGGCCAGAAGAAACTGGATTAGCAAAGTTTGTTGATTAGAATTGGAATGCAACTAATTAGAATCCCTAAAGTTTGCTCATTAAATACACAAAGCAATAAAGTGCCGGTGCTTGTTTTCACACTACCATCTCATTTCCTCTTAAACCCAAAGTATACTTTGAATTTATGTGTGTATACAATTGCGTGTAGTGCACATGCAGCAAAATTTTGTCACAAGCACAGTATGTGTGGAGCCCAATTTTTATGACCATGCATACAAGGTATATGCGTACATATGTTTCAATAAAGGATGCACTTATATGAAAATTAAATATTGATAACAGATAAATATATAAATATATATATTTCAAAGCTGATATTGCCGATATATACAAATCCTGAAGAAGAATAAATTTGTCTGGTTGCCAGATTACAAAAAACAATAACAAAACAAATGCAATGGACAAATCAATCTTATTTTAAAACCTTAGCTGCAAAAATGAGGAATTTACAAATTGCGGTTTGAAGTGTTAGCTCTCATGGTATTGTGTTGCAATTGTGATTCAAAACACTTGTGTATAAATCCCGTGAACCACATTTGCTTTTGTTAACACTTAAGTTTTAGAATATGGTTAAGCATAAATGAAACTTATGGCAAACAACACCCTCAAGTAGACATTTCATAAAAAAAGAAAATGCCGATAAACATACCCAGAACAATTTATCTCAGATTTTGCTAAAATGTAACAAGAACCTTTTGTATTTCTAATGAGCCTGTATAGTAGAAATAAATAGAAAGACAAATTAATTGTTTATAACTTTAAGAGGGAAAAAGTGCAGACAATAGACAGTAATAAAACATTCTGGTTGATGAATATGCTAATTCATAATAGTAGCATATTAGCAACATGCTAATGCATGCAAGAAACATGCTAATTCATGCAAGAAACACGTTAATTCATACTAGAAACATGCTAGCAACATGCTAATTCAATTTGCTAAAAGACTGCAAAAACATGCATAAATCTGAATTATACGCTGTAAAAAAATACAGGTAAAAGTAAAAAGTAATTTTACATTTTTACAGTAAACTACTGTATTGCATTAATTTATAGTGTTAACACACCAGTGTTTTGAAGTACTAACATCTACACATCATATCTTTTGTTACACAGGCATACATGTTTACACAGACATGTTAACACAACCATAAACATATGGTGATAAGAAACTCATATAATGAACCAATGCTCATCACAAACAACTTTTCCCACAAGCACAACTACGAAACACCATCATGGTAACACACATAAAATTAAAGTAATGGAATAAACATTATTTATCAACATTAGATGTAACATAAAACTTTAATGTACATTACTCATGGGAAAAAACTAAAAAGAATCATAGAAAAGGTAATTGTCATGCAGGGACTTCTGGGAAAGTCACGGTTGTTCACTGTATATATTACTGTTAACCAGGTTACGGATTTTACTGTAGCATTTTTACAGTTTTTTTTTTTACCATCGAAATCACTGACATTTTTTTACAGTTCAGTATTTTAACTTTGTACAAACTGCATATTTTACACTATAGAACTTGCACTTCTTGAAAGTCCCGTTTCTTAAAAGTTTTATCCATAAATATGGATGTGATGATGAACTGATATAAACAGCAGAGGGTCAATGTCATATCAAGCCCTTTTTAATGCACCTCTACCGTCTCACCGAAAGAAATGATTAAAGTGTTTCCCCGTTCGAAATGGAATGAGATCTTAAAAATAGACATCCTTAACTGCTGAGGGAGAGTCGAGCCCTTAGAGCCATTACAGACTTTTGCTTACTGTCCCAGAGGATGCCGAGTAGCGGTGCATGCTGTGTGAAAATGATTTGCAATCATGCACTCGGTGGTAGATCTCATCCTGAAGTCTGCATACTTACATTCCCAAATAGCTGCTCATATTTTTTGTCCACCATATAAATACCTGGAAGGGGAATACCAGCAGACTGTAGCGCAGTGTTTTAAGACCCAAATCTCATTATGTCTCACTATTTATTCAAAAACCAAACTGTATTTAGGATTCTTTTTTTTTTAAATTATTTCCAAACACAAGATTTCCTAAATGATGCTACGTGGCCTTTAAATCCAAGTCATAAACTATTGACCACCATATAAATAAATATCTGGAAGGGGAATACCAGCAGACTGTACGCTGTTAGACATTGCCACATTTTGACAGTTATTTACTGCAAAAACACCCAGTAAAATACCACATACATTCTTTACAGTTCACTACTGCAATATGCACTGCATTGTGGGTCATTTTAAAACTTTTACAGTAACGTACTGCATATTAAGAATTTGCAGTATTCTACTGTAATCAAAGTAATGAAGTACTGCTATACTGTAGTTGAGGACAAAAATGAGAAAAAATTTGTTTTAGAAATGTATTAAATTCAATAGTAAATACTAAAAATGAAGGTTTTGTACTGCTAGTGTAAAATGTGAATAAATTGCAGTAAAACCAGTGTAAAAATTGTCATACTGTAAATTGAAAATGTGTTAAAGGGCATTATACCATAAAAAGAAGTTGCGGTAAGGCTTATTTACTGTGAAAAAATGAAATAGCGGTAGGGCCCTGCTACTGTAAAACACATTTGCAGCTAAGTTACTGTAAAGGGGCAGTTGCAGTAACTTTCTGGCAACAGTGCTGCCAGTAAGTTACCGCAAAAATACAATAAAATGTGTAACAGTGTAGCACAGTGTTTTAAGACCCAAATCTCATTATGTCTCACTATTCATTCCAAAACCAAACTGTATTTTTTTTTTTTTTTTTTTTATCATGCTACGTACGTGGCCTTTAAATCCAAGTCATAATAACTACTGTCCACCATATAAATACCTAGAAGGGGAATACCAGCAGAATATAGCGCAGTGTTTTAGTTATTTGTTTTTTCCATACACAAGATTTGCTGAATGATGCTACGTGGCCTTTAAATCAAAGTCATATAAAAAGTAAAAAGTCATCTAAGCAGAGTTACAAGATGATTTATTATGAACGATTAAAGCCAGAAAGAGAAAGGAATCATTCTTGGCTCTCTAGAGTACGTGTAGATCCATACTCAGCACTCTTTTGAGTCTCCAATCAGCCTGGATATTAGCTCATGCTGCACAATGCTCGTGAATTAAGCACTCGTCCTTGTAGAAGCTGAGACTCGGGGTCATACACCAGGAGACCTGGCTCACCGCTGGCCGTATCTTCTCCTCAGCAGTGATTAATGTGCTAATTAGAGCTGGACAGTCGCCAGCATGAGCGCGGCATGATGGCGGAGCGGGTGGTTCATGAAGACGGAGGATCCTGAGGGGTACAACAGGTGAAGGCAGAGGCGATCCTTTACACATCCTGCAGCTCAGATTGTAGCAGCAAACCGATTGAGGTGAAGGGGAAAAAATGATGGTATACAACATGGGATCGGTCTGTTTGTGATGATAAGTGAGCAGTATTTGCCATGACAAGTCGGATGTGGCTGTGTCCATCTGTTAGATATTTCAGCTTACACGACTCGCAAACGCATAGAGATAGAGACGGGTTATGAAATGCTCACTTTGTGCTTGTTTGTCAGTGAATCACTTGTGTTTTTCAGTATTAGGCCCATGTGTGATGTAATTAACTGTTCTGGTAGAGTCATGAACGGATGTGAGGGAGAATTTTAGGAAACGCATTTGTTGTTTGATTTATGCTGTCCACACATTTGTTTGTGGTCATAGTTGGTCATAATGGGTTGAATTAGTGCTGTTTTAGTCTTGTGAATTAGCTTTTATTTTTATAGATTGATTTTTGAGTGCATTTTTTGTAGGAATGCACCAATAGGACTTATTGACTGGTAATGGTTTTAAAGGTCCCATGAAATTAAAATAAAGTTTTTTAGATGGTAGTATCAGTATTTTTAGTTTTTAGGATATTTATAAGCTAGTGTGCACCAAAATTCGCAAAATAACAAAATTTGTGTTTATAAGATATAAAAATGATATAAACATGTAAAGCTCGTAGTTTGTCATTTCCAGCTAAATGGATCAGCGGTTTTATCCACGTCACCTCATACTTCAGTTTCTGAAGTAAAATCTCGACCAATCAAATGCTCTCTAGTATCTGACATGCCCCGCCCCTTTCAAGACGCTTCTCATTTGCATTTCATTTGATGCGCTTGAGCTCAACCACTCTCACTGGCAGAGCTGTGATAAAACAAAACGCTATTGGCTGTTTTTTTTCAGGGGAGGAGCTACACTATGTCCCACCCTCTCTTTATGTATTGGTTAAGATTACATCAAACATCAAATTAAAAAAAAGCACATTTCAAAGCACTTCACGGGACCTTTAGTAACTATTGGCTATTTCCAGTATGGATATATCAGTATTTGTCACTTGCTCAACATTCGTCATTAAACTAGTTCAAGTTCATTATTTTGAAAAGTTCAAAAACACAAACATTATGGTAAACTATTTATTAATTTATTTCAGCTGTATATAAAAAAAAAAATAGGTGGACATGGATTCGATTAATTTAACATTAAACAGGCAAAAATAATAATAATAATAATTATGTCTTCCTGACAAGCTATATTTTGTACATATTTCATTTACTTTACAGATTTTATTGTGTTTATTTTTCTCAGACAATGACTTTGCACAGTTTAAATAATTAGCAATCATTTTGTTATTTCAGTATTTTCATTCTACAGCTGCAACTGATCAAAAAACAGATGATAAATATCACCAGGCAGGTGCATCTGTAGTAATTTTGTTATGTGTTTGATAATCGTAGTACATTTTTCTATAACTTTTTTTATATACAGTAGCTCATTTATTTCAGTTAGTAGCCAAGGCAGCAGTTGTGATTTTCAGTTCTAGTTTTTCCATGTATTACTTATATTTCATTTTATTTCGGCTTCATTTCAGTTACTAAAAATAATTTGATAGATTTAATTAACAATAAAAGTTTTAAACAACATAAGAGAAGTAAATAATTTTTGAGTGAATTCAGTATTTGGATCCAAAAAAAAACAATGCGACACACAAGCTCTTAAAATTCACTTCACACTCTAAGGGGATATTCAAACTGCACTTAACCACAAATTATCAATGTAATAAACCCTGCTTTTAACCCCAGGTAAATGAACGTTTCAGAAGCAGTGTTAGCACCTCTTTTGCTCTCTTAACCCCACATTGTTGTGCCAAAATTATAGTGGGAAATGATGCAGTGTTAGAATATTATGGTTAGAAGATTAATTGTTCACCCTAGGTAAAATTATTTCACCACAGGGTTAACTATAACAAGTGTGAAAACCCCTAACAATACATGCTTTGGATAAAAGCCTGTGTTTATAGCAGCGACATTTCAGAAAGTGACTTTATTCATGATTTAAACAGTCATAGCACGTATAAATCTCTCTCTAAATTCAATGCTTTGTTGTTCCTGCGTTTCAAGGTGCTTTGGCAAACAAAAGATCTGCTTTTTTGTGAACAGCCAGAGTTGTTTTGTAATATCGAAGGAGAGAAGGTTCAATCTAGGTCTTACTCTAATATATTAATCCATCCATTGTGGAATATTGGGGGATACGGTATTATCCCCATAACATATGTATGACAAAGGACCAATGCTTAATCTGACGTTCGTCATTATGGCGGAATGACAAGCAGAGAGATGCTATTTTATTTCAATTTTTTTGGCACAAGTAGAAATTTAGCTCTCGGCTTGAATACGAATCCATTCACGTATTCTCTCAAAATAGCAGCTTTGTGTCGAAGCTTTTATGCAAGAGAAAAGCTGTATCTATTTCAAAGCAGTGAACGTGGCAGTCTGTCTGGGGGAGCAAACTGCCGCGTTCCCTGAGCCTGGATTAAGATAAAGTAGGACAAATGAAAAATAAAACTTGCTTAAAAGGCTCTAGACCCAGCTGTCCCTCTTTCTCCCTGTGTGGGATTATAAAGTAATGATGCTCCGTGGCAGCTTTCCCCTAATACATCTTTCCCCGTGCACTCTTATCTAAACCCTCTGAAGAGCTGTTAGGGGATTTCTTGAATGCACAATATTGTTGAACACAACGTTCTTGCTTTTTATCTCCCATATCTTGTACGTCTATTTCATGTAATGCGTGTCAAATTTTCAGCAGTTTCACTAGGAAACACAATTTGCGCCTCTGTGATGCCAGCTTCTTTCTTGTTATTGATTATTCAATAACTTCAGAACATCCGAAAGCAATGTTGAATGGGATGTTATCGGAAGTAAACACAAAAGACGTGGGGATTAACCCAGTCACCGTCTCTCTGGGTGGGTCGATTAGCCGAGTCTCGAGACGGGGAATAACGTGGCGTGGGATTAGCCCACCTCTGGGATGGATTTATTTATGCGGCTCTGAAATGAACAATAACAACAACATCCTGTCTAGTCCACACATACTTCAGCCGTAACCCTTTCGCTGCCGTATAATTACACGTTAGCGGCTAACGTGAATTCATATGTACTGCAATTGTCAGGCTGAAAGTGTAGGAGTGCTTCATTTAGCAGGTCTCCTCCCACTCGCATACACACACTCACACACACACACACACACACACACACACACAACAGATGGCCGCTTGTCAGAGCCGACACTGATTCTTCAGGTTAGAATGATTGTCCTTTTAAAGGGGACCTATTATGCAAAATTCACTTTTATAAAATAGATGTGTGTCCGCAGTGTGGTTAAACAACCAGCCAATAATAGTGCAAATCCACCCAGTCCATTTTTTATAATCTACATAAATCATTAACTATCTCCAAATGCATGGTTGCAGATTTCTCATTACTCTTATGTAAGTTTACTCACTGTAGCAGCTAAAGATTTAGAATGTCTGTGCCAAAAGAATCTATTTTCAAATCTCCTGCTGCTGGATTAAGCAACAAGCATAAGTTTCCAATTGACTGAGGATATTGTGGTTTAATTCATTTTTTGAAAGAAATGCACTAAAGAATGTCGGTTAAGTGTTTTGTCAATTACTGCTTCACCAATGAGGGTCAGTTCAACACTGTATTTGCAAAAAAAGTTGTTTCTGAACTCTGTGTTCTAACTTTCTATCCAGAACAAGTATGTCACTTCTTGTAATGAGTGTCCTTTCTGAATGTGCTTATTAACAGAAATAATTTGGCTAAAGTTACAATTGTCTGTATTTACAGTAGAGCTGTGGCGAAAAATCTCTAAAGAAATCAATTCTACATAAATTCTGAGTTTTTCAAAATGCATCGCTATTCTCTTTAGAATTGATTCTCAACTTAGTACTTTGCTTGCTTTCACATCCTTACAAATACCACTTGAACCTAAAATAATCATGAATAAAATTAGGAATAGTTTAAGCGAATTACAAGAGTGTTCATAGTAGGGGTTGCACCGACTAGTAATGCTCTGCCGTGATGCTTTTTGATTGAAGTCAACTAGTCGAGCTAGTCAAAAAACGCCCGACTTGAGCAGGATTTTGAGCAGCTTTCTAGTGTGCACTATCATAGCGGTAAAATATGTGTCTGAGCAAGTCTCTGAGAGTGTAATAAGGCTTAGTGTTATAGCCTAGCCTTTGTCTTTCGTGCGTTATTTTGTTATGAAATAACTTCACATGAATCTGTGTGCTGACGATGTATGCATTACTTCTGTACTAAAATATGTTATTGTTACATTCTTACTAGAACCTGCAGTGATCAATGTGTTGACTGCATTTATTTAGCAGCGAAATTAGCCAGCACTAATGTTGCATTATTAACGAAATGAAAGTGTTGACAATACATTTGTTTTGCACTAAAATTAGTCATTGGTAATCTTGCATTGTTTTTACAACGTGTTATGAGCTGTTTTTACAACGTGTTATGAACTGTCAACGTGTTATTTGAGTGTCAGTTAAAAACTAAGTTCCGATTTGATACAGTTGGTGCAGTTTGAAAATCTCACAATCAAATTTTTGAACGATTTTTCACCACAGCTCTAATTCACAGAGACTAGAGCTGTCTTTCTATGAATCCCGAACATGCTCAACTTCAAGCGTTATTCATAAACACATGAAATGCACTGTCTAGTCAGATGACAGATTTTAATTTATTTTTTTTACAATTCTTTTTAAAATATTAGAAAATTGTGGTGTAATCTAATGGTGTAATGTTTATTTGCAGGCCAGCACGTTGTGAAACAGAGCAGTAACATGTTAATAGATGAGTTGAATCAACTTTACTCTACACAAAGCCCATACATTATTCAAGCACAAACCGTTTCGAAAAAATTTGGTGAAATGTAAAAGTTTCTTTCCATAATCATTGAAAGGCTGCTCTCTGTTTCTGACAATTTCTGAGATTCGTTCAGTTTTGTTGTCCGATACCCTTTTTCCCGTCCTGATACTGATTCCAACACCTGAGCTCAGGGTATTGGCCGATACCATGTACTGATCCGATAATTGAGTGTGTATCTGTAGAAACAGTTGTGTATACTAGCCCTGTATAAATTGACAGAATTAATTTACGGTGTGCTTCAGACTTATCCATTAATAAAACATGAACATATACATGCAGTGAACAAAAGTATTTTTATTATCAGACATTCAACAGTGTTATTTACTGTACTTTACTGAAACAAGTTCAGCCACAAATCAAAAACTGTAAACAGGAAAAAATTCTAGTATAACTGTAAAAAATCAGTGCAAAAATAAAGAAATATTAAAAATGAATATGAATAATATAGGGCGACATGAGCTCCGGCTGGGTCAGTTAGCATTTCTGTGTGGAGTTTGCATGTTCTCCCCGTGTTGGCGTGGGTTTCCTCTGGGTACTCCAGTTTTCCCCACAGTCCAAAGACATGCACTATAGGTGAATTGAATAAGCTAAATTGGCCGTAGTGTATGTGTGTGAATGCAAGAGTGTATAGGTGTTTCCCTAGGTGTGCGGCTGGAAGGGCATCCGGTGCGTAAAACATATGCTGGATAAGTTGGCGGTTCATTCCGCTTTGCCGACCCCTGATTAATAAAGGGACTAAGCCGAAAAGAAAATGAATTAATGAATAATCTAGAAAAAAAACAGTTTGAAACTTTTTTTTTTTATAAAATAATACGTTACCCTCTTCTTCTTCGCTGATCTAACGCTGGTTGTTGTGGCAACAAAGCACAACTTCCTGTGTTTGCATTCTGAGCACAGAAGAAGAAGTGACTCTGGGTTTGCATTGAGTAGCGTAATGCTAGCGGACCTATGTCTCATTTAAAAAGATGATATCAGATCGGTTTATGGTATCAAATACTCACGATACCTATGTCAGAATTTTTGCAGTATCGGCGAGTATTTCCGATACTAGTATCGGTATCTGAACAACACTAGTCATTTCTAAAGTGTCAGAATAAACCATTTTGAGGGATGTAAACAAAAACAATGGTCCCAATGTATTTCCTGTTTTACATTTTTAATTTCTAAAGCTTCTGAGAATCCAAAAAGAGCCACATATAGGTAAATAATGTTATGATAGTTGTTTTAACATTAGGTTATGATTAAATTGCCTCTTGTTACAGTTATGAAATAGTTTGATAACAAGCAGGAAATGTTCATGGGCCAAAGACATGACCACATTGAAATGGTCTATAACACACAGAACTCCACCCTCTTATGGAAAACACAAAATTGTGTGTTTTTGCTCATTCTCAAGCTACAATAAATGATCTGTGCAGTATTTTGAGATGAAACTTCACAGACACATTCTTGGGACAAAGAAGATTTATATTACATCTCGTGAAAAGGAGTATATTATATATCCCCTTTAAGACCAGACTCTGAGTCACAACGGGTGATTGTGTTTTGGGTCTCTGTAGTGGGGGATGCAAATGAGCTGCCGTGTGTAAAGAAAGAGAGCGAGCGCGTGGTGAGTCAGTGGTGGCCTATTAATAATGTACATCCCAACAGGCTTGTCATTTACAATCATTCCATGATCTCTACAGGAGGGCAGAGAAGAAAGACTTCTGGCCTTTTGAAATGAGCCCAACCTGGGTGAGATATTCAGCTTGGCAAATGTCCTTTCACTGCCGTAATTCAAAAGCATGAGTTGTTTGAATGTGATCACATTTCGATTGGAGCACCGCTTTTGGGCGCAGTGATGAATGCGTTTAGGTCATATTCACTGCAGGGGTTTCTTTCGGCTTCATGTATAACATCTTAAAAGGCATACTCATGAAAATGGGGATGTTCTGATGATTAGTTGCTTATTTATGAAAGCAGTGGTTGTGTCCTAGACCCAAGACCTAGACGGTTTGTAATAGCTGAAGAGAAAGCATTTCCCGAAACTTTCGTTGACTGATGACTCGATGACTCAGGGAAATGAATGAATAATGAAGAATAATAATGCATAATAGAGAGCTAACAGGGATAAATATGTTGGCTGTTTGGTCCATTAAAATCCTTTAAGAGATGTGGATATTATTATTTATATCATAATTATTTATCAGCTTTCATGCATTTCATAAATGTTCATATATTAGAATGTGTTTGTTTAAAGCTATCATTCATTTTTACCTTGACTTTATGCATTTTGTCAGGCATATTATGAATAAGAATTGTATAAAAAAAATCAAAAATACTAATTAACAGTCATTTTAAATCTTTATGCTTTAATATCTTTATACGCTATCCTTCAAATCAGGAGGCTTTATCAGTTATCAAGTTGTCAGGTAGTAGTTTTTGTAAAATAGTAATAATAAATATAAAATAAATTGCATAATGTAATAAAATAAATTTTGCAAACAAATCAGAATTAGTATGGTTTCATTTGTACATAAATATTTCTGTTAGTCTGAGTGAAAGTGGTACATTTTACACATTTTACAATATTTTGACATTGTTCTTTCACAAAAAATGAATTTGACATTTGAAACATTAATTTAAACACTACCAGCACATTTAATGCTTTTTATTTATACTAAATAACTTAAATTGTAAATTAAATTTGATGCGGACACCAATCCTACCTTTGATATATTGTTGGATTATTAATATTTTGAATTGGCCTTTAATATTTTATATGGATTAAAAGTTAGTTTTTTTGTTTCAGTTTTAGTAATTTTATTACCTAAATTATAGGGGTAGTTCACCTCAAAAATCTAATTTACTCACTATTTACTCTATTTACTCATTATTTACCCCTTAAGTGGTTCCGAACATTTCTTCAATTCAATTCAAGTTTATTTGTATAGCGCTTTTTACAATAATTATTGTTTCAAAGCATCTTTACAAAAGCTGCACATTATTGCATTACAGTCAAATTAAGTTAAAGTTACAATCAAATATAAGTTATTATATACAGACATAGTTAACCTGCAATTTCATTGCATATATGGTGATGTCTATGTGTACATGTTTAAAGAAATGTATTTGTGTATTAAGTGTATGTGTTGTCCTGAAAGTCCTCAATGGTTGGGATCATTTTTGTCAAGCCCACTCACCTGCATGGAGCACCGTTATGTGATGCATTGTGTTTATGTGCTTAACTAAAAAGATAGGTCTTTAATCTAGTTTTGAGCTGAGAGAGTGTGTCTGAGCCTTGGACATTATCAGGAAGGCTATTCCAGAGTTTAGGGGCCATAAATGAGAAGGCTCAACCTCCTTTAGTAGACTTTGCTATTCTGGGTACTACCAGAAGCCCTGAAATTTGAGATCTTATATTTATGAGTTTCTTTCTTCTGTTAAACACAAAAGCAGATATTTTGAAGAAAGCTAAAAACCTGTAACTACTGACTTCCATAGTAGGAAAAACAATACTATGGAAATCAATGGTTACAGGTTTCCAACATTTTTCAAATTATATTCATTTGTGTTCAACAGAAGAAAGAAACTTAAAGGTTTGAAACCAGTAAAGGATAAGTTTTGCGTGAACTATCCCTTTAAATGATATTAAAATGTTGCTTTAGCAATTTACAAAAATATGCTGTTTAGTTTAAGTTCTATATTTAGTATTAGCATATTATTTCAGCTTTATTTCAATTAATGAATGTTTTAGTTAATGTTTTAGTTAATAACTTTGCTGAGGTTTAAGATGTGTAAACCTGAAGTGAAACATTTAGATTTAAATTTATATTGATTTGTGTAGTGCAATGTCAGTATCTAAGCGAGGGCACAAAAGCAGAATGAGTGGTGAAGGGGTTTTATCTGTGATACTCCAGATAGGACACAAAACTTAGCAAGCTCATGCAGCACAGAGCACAATAAAAGTCAAACAGTGATGACCACAGCATCACACAGACAACACACTGGAGCACCAGACAAATGGGCATGACTGTGAGCAAGGTGAGGGCTTGAAGCAGGCCATTGATGAAATGCATGATGAGATCTCAAGCACTGTACTGGACTGACCACTAACAACAGGACCCAACAAACACAACTTAAAATAAACTGGCAAGAATGTGAGGGAAGAGAGCACACAAGGACCAGGTGAACAAAATTAATGAGAGGTTGTGACCAAGAGAAACAAAAAGGTGGGACCAGAGGAATGTCCTTGTAATGCTGTATATCTAGGCTGCCACGTCATCCCGTCCTCTAACCCATACAACCATAAAGGTCGTTTGTCACTTTCTTGAAATACTGTATGACCCATAGGAGCATTTACTAAAATAGCACACCTTCTGCGAGTAAGACATAATGCATTATGCTCTTTCATCTACTGTACATAACAATCTGGGATTTGTGTAGCTCGACTGGTAGATCATTGTGTTTTATTTGTGCAACAATCATGGGCTTGATCCCAGAGGACACACATATGTGTAACTTAAAGAAACTAAAAAAAACAGCTTCCAAGCCTCTACAAAATGTGTAAAGGTAAATTTTGTGAATGGGGAAACTAATAGTGCTTAAGGTACTGTCTAAAAAGATCTTGCATTTTGATTGGTAAAACCGCTCATTTACATCATAATATCATTATGTCATTCATGCCGGTCATTAATGCTGTCATTTCATTATGACACACTCAGCACAACACTGTTGTTATTTTTATACCAGCTTTAGGGCACTTAAACTTAAAACACAACTTACTATTTAGGTCACAGGAATCAAACTCAGTTCCTGGAGGCCCGCAGCTCTGCACAGTTTAACTCCAACCCTAATTAAACATGCCTGATCAAACTAATTGAGTCCTTTAGGCTTGTTTGAAACCTACAGGTAAGTGTGTTGAAACAGTATTGGAAATAAACTGTGCAGGGCAGTGACCCACCAGAAACTGAGTTTGACACCCCTGGTATAGGTCATAATAAGTTGCTTGCACTAAAAACTGAGATGATAGTGGTTGGTTGGACTCTCATTAAGTACTCACCCTCATGTCATTCCAATCCTTATTAATGTTCAGAACACAATTAAAATATAGCTCTCTAGCCCTCCATAGACAGAAATGGTACCAATAAGTCTACAAAAAGAACCAAAAACATTGTCAAAACTTTCCATCTGACCTCAGTGGTTCAATTGTAATCATACAAAGCTCCAATCTTCACTATTAGGCTTCGATGCCTTGCTCAAGGAAATCACCTCAGTCGTGGTATTGAGGGTGGAATAGAGTGCTGGTTATTTACTCCCCGTACCTACAATCCCTGCCGGTGCTGGGACACAAACCTGTGACTGTTTGATCACAAGTCCAACTCTTTAACTATTAGGTCACAGCTAATTACAGTTAAACTGCAGAAGTCACTTGAACTGCTTTGACAAGGCTTTTGATTCCAGGGCTGCACGGTTGCTCAATGGGTAGACTAAGCTAAAGGAGAGTGAGTGAGTGAGTGAGTGAGTGAGTGAGTGAGTGAGTGAGTGAG